>CAUYQG010099701.1:120-14712 GCA_963574415.1 Tarsius wallacei
CCAACTCAAAAAAAAAAAAAAATGGGCTTGTAGTGATTATCTGAAACAACGGATCTTGAAGCCCTATTCTAGCAAAATAGCAAAAGGCAACTCGTAGAGTTATGAACAGAGTCCTTCGATGTGCGCTCATTTGTCCCTCAGCCAGGTATCATTTCTGGTTTGCCATTCAGGTTCTTGTGGTGCGGGCGGAGGAAACATCGACTTGCAATTGCAAAAAGCATCCGGAAATTCACAGAGCCATGCCTGTTAAACCCTCCCCGTCTTCCCTCTCAGTAACTCCTTATCATCTTAATTTCATGGGTCAGATATCAGGATGTGCCAGAATTGCAGGTTCTACTGAGAAAGAATGGCTAAGCGAATCATATTTTTTGCTGCTTAATATTTATTGAATCCATCTATTTCTAATTACAATATTGTGTTTCATCTCCTACAAGATTGCTTTTGTGCATGGTGCTAGATGCCCCGTAATGTATCCTACCATTACTCTCAGGGCCTTCTTGTAGTTATCATTGTTGATTGAAAATCTTAGCCAACTCCAGCTCATAGAAATCTGAAGCAAAATGAACATCCAGTGACAATGCACATTTCTACTCCATTAAAAAAGGTCCTTATGAAATCCAGTGTAATTCTTTTCTGCACATACCTTCATTTGCTGCTAAACGGGCTGACACACACACAAAATACAATATATAGCATTTTGAATGGTAGGAGTGTGAACTTTTATAGCATTGACATTGTGTGTGTGAGTATGTGTGTGTGTTTGTGTGCATAATATATTAAAACCTACTTGATGCATTGTTTTAAGAGAATATTTGCTGTTAATTTGGGCAGGAGGAGGGAGGAGGATAGTTTAAGTGCGTGTATGCACTCAATATCGGTTTGCTGAATTGAATCAATGCTTTGAAAGCCTGAGACAGAGCAGAGCACAGGCTGGGCTTTTCTGGGGAGAAGTCCCAGAGGGGCTGGTGACCCCCTCAGTTCTCACATCCCCAGTCTTTAATGGTGAGGGTATTTTTGGCCTCCTTAAGTTCTCGGATCAAGTCTTTGATACTGTTAGTTGTCAGCTGACAAGTGAGAAAGCCACCTTCCAAGGGAGGGTGGACCATTCTTTTGTACAAAGATAAATATTCCAAGGGAAAAGGTAGGGAAAAAGAAAACTTCCTAAGTTAGAGATTATATTTTTATTTAAACAGAGAGAAATTTAGTTGTAAAGTTCTTTTTGTTGCTAACTAAATAAAACCCTGAACTTTCTAAACCAACACAAACACATAACAAATTCTTCTTGTCTTTCCTCCTTTGTAGAAAGTTACCTGAATCCTGATAGAAGAGACTTAATGACTGAAAATGAATATCTCAATTTTTGAAATTCACTACATGAATATATTTGATGATGTCATGCCCACTCATTTATCAAAAGAAAAATGGTAATAAAAGGCAATCTTGTGTTTATATCTTTTGCCTGACATTTTAAACTTCTGTTTTTACTATTTTTCAGTGGCTGATTTAAGGCCATAAAATTTGTTAATCCTTAAACAATAAATAACAACAACACACTCAAAGCTTCATTATCATCTGAAAGATGTTATTTTTTATGTAAAATGGTTGGGATCTTGGATGGATAATTTAGAGATTGTGTACCTTCCAAATTAAAATTAAGTTTTCTAAATGAATGGTCAAAGTAATCCAATTTTGTTTTTTGCATTCACTAAAGTATAAATAAAAAAGGGTAATCTAGTATTACTCTGAGAGATAATATCTAATATGCAAAACTTTGCCTTAGCCATTTGTGTCTTGCAATTCCATAGCAATGTAAATTGCAGAATCAGTAGTATCTTATTTGTCCATGGATTGATATTTTATTAATCTATAACCTAAAATACAATGGATTCCAACTCTAGATTTCTAACCTCAACATTTTCCTAAGTTCAAGAAAGTTACTTTCAAATGGCAACTATACATTTCTAACTATTGTAGGTAGAATTTTAGGATGGTCCCATGACTTTTGCCCTGGGCGTTACTCTGGTGTTATGTCAGATTACATGGCAAAAGGTTCGTAATCAGTTGGCTTTAAGATGGAGAGATTCCTAGGAAAACACCACGTAGCTCTCCCCCTACCGAAAAAATAGATAGAGAAACTCTCTGGGTAGGCTTAATGAAATCATGTGAACCCTTTAAAAGCAGAGTTTTCTTTGGCTGGTAGGAGGAGAGATCAGAGATATTTACAGCATGGAGAAGATTTTTTAAAAATTAAAAATTTTTATTTTAAAGACATGTGGTGCAATTCAGGATTAGGTAGACAAGTGGTCATTGTACAGGTAAAGTTTGGGCCTCCCTTTGGTCCACACTGTACCTGGTTTGAGATCAGATACCCTTATTGATGCCTCCTCCTCCCATGGCAGTGTCCTACTGCTGCCAATCCCTTTCTTATGGTATTGATTAATGTGCAGGGTCCACTTATGAGTGACAGCATGTGGTACTCAGTTCTCTGTTTCTGTGTTTCTGAGCTGAAACCCACTCAGACACGACACAATATATAACCCTCACCAAATGGCTGATGTCTAAACGGTCATAGAGACAAAGTGCCAAAAGTGAATTATAGGCAAACAGTAGTGATTTTATGGATACGTAACTATTGACTGACACTTTTTCTTTGGTGGTTGATCCTGCACGCAAAAAGAATTCCAGTTGTAAATGCAGTTTGAGTAGTGCTGGAGTCTTGGAGGGAGCTTAAGTTTGTGCTGAAAATCAGTATGACATGCAGCACCGAGGAGTAGGTAATAACTGCAAATACGTAGCCTGTAGTACAAAGGGCTGGGAAAACCACTCACCTCATAGGTGAGGTCCTTGAGTGTAGCTTCCATTTCCGCCATTAACATTCTGTGTTGGCTTTTTTTGGAGCCAGCTCCTTGAAGCCTCAGTTTCTCCACCTGTGAAATGTTTGCCTCTATATGGGTGTGGGAATGGGAATAAAGTCACCCCCTTCAAGAGCTGCAGCCTGTATCTTCATACCTCTAAAGGAAGCACCCTGCGGAGATATGGAAGCTGGGGCTTTGATTTAGACAAGCAAATATGGAAGGCCCAACTATGTGATACACGGAGAATAGCCGTTAAATTATCTATTCCTAAGCTGTACCTTAATTAATTGTGCTTTCATGCTTGGTAGTAGATTTTTGAACCAGAGAATTGGAACACTTATATGTTTGCACTGACTAGTAGTATGAATTCCAAAAACGCTTACCTTGAGCAGGGATTTTCTTACATAATAATCTGTGAACAAAGATGGTTTTGGCTAGATCATCTGACTTTATTATCTAGACACCCAGACTTATTTATTAATGTTGCACAGTCTGAGATTATAATGTAGTAGTTTTGAGAACATCATTGCCTTATATAAATAACTCCTGTCTTCTGTATGGAGAATGAACAATAGACTGGTAAGTTTCTGCATCTGACCAATTCATGAGTTTGGAAGTAGAATTTTTGTGGAGCCCACTTGGGTTACAGACTTTCAAAGGCGGGCCATGTTTTCAGGGCAGTGGTCCCCTGTGCCACAGTGGTCCCCTGCGCCATCCTGTAACTGCCGTTGCAATGAATTCATCTAACATCTATAAGGGGAAGACAAGCATCCCTAGCCTTTATATAAATGTTTTCTTTTTATTTCTTTTTTTTCCTCCTTACATGACAAGGCAAAAAACATAAGGTTTTTTTTTTTTTTTGCCTTGATTCCTTCTGACCTGAATTTTGAACTCTGGCTTACAAAGAGGATGTAAGATCGTCAACAAAAAGTCTCCTCCATTAGTTTGTTTCAGATGGTGCCCTTCTTCAGACTTGATTTGGAAGAGGCTGTTTCTTTAAGCTCCTTTCTGTCCTCCTCGAAGTTAATATACTGCAACACCTGTTCCTATGACTGGACCTTTCGTGGTTCTAATTTGAATCATTTAGCTATTTGAAAAAAGGATGGGGAGTAGCTTTCATCCCTTTGGTCGTGTGCCAAGATTAAACAGTGACTCTCTCGAGTGTTAGCAGCAGTCTAAGTGAGGACGCTGCAGATGAGATGATGAACAGACCTGAGAAGCTGCAAACGTTTCTGACACCCTGAAGGTGAAATAGCAAGTTCCTGCTGTTACACTGTCTAAAAGTGAACACAGGATCTGGTGTTGCTGAGACTTACCTCTACCCAAAGAACTCAGAGACTTCAGGGGAAGGAGAAGGCAGGGAGTTGGAACAGATGCCAAGGCAGCTGGAGACAAACCCTGAAATACATCATTGTTCCCAGCTTAGTTACTGAATGTGGGGAGCTTCCGATGTACCATGTTTTTTTAAAGAAGCAATAGTCTTTTTATCGCTACTAAGCCTGAAATAAACAAGCGATTTGATCATTTTGTCTAGGTTAACTGATAGTGAATCAATTAGCAACGGTTAAATTCAGCCAATAGCCTAGTTACTGATTGATTTAGAATTCTATCACTCCAGTATAAAGGGTCAAGTGTCTACTTAGGGCCTTGGAAACTCAGTGTCCCAGAGAAATAGGTATTTAAACACATATTTGTCACATGCTTAGGTCCACAAGTGTATGAGATCTTTTACATCTGGATTAATATTGGGAAAGATGGATTGAGTAACTAAGGCTAAGTTTTATGTAAAGGCCCACTCCTGGGAAGAAAGAGTTATATGTCTAGCCATGAAGAAATGCCATGTTCTTGCAGTTCTTGAGCCTGCAAAGATCTTATTTACGCTGTCGTCTTTAAAAAAAAATAATGCACCAAGCTTCGGTCTTTACTTCTGTATGTTTGAAGAATGGTCTTCTAATACCCTGTATTTGCTACCTAAAGTAGTGTCACACACAGCCTGGAGGCCACTAGGAGAGACCTAAGTATGGATTGGAAATTTGGCAGGGAAATTCCTCTGCAGCTCTGGAAGGAGATGCCAGGCCTGGAAAACAAGCTGACACATTGTCTCTGCAACTTCTGGTCAGTGGAGTCCAACCTTTTGGCTTGCCAACTATCAGATGGGGCAGTGGGCGGTGCAAAGAAGGTATTGATTGTATGTATACATTTTTGCTAAACAGACTTCCTTGTACGCCACTGCACTTACCACTGAAATTCCTTTTTCTTTTTTTTTTTTTTTTGAGTTGGAGTCTCACTCTGTCACTCAGACTGGAGTGCAGTGGCCACTCCCGGCCACTGCAGCCTCGACCTGCTGGGCAAACTTGGCGATTCTTCTGCCTCAGCCTTCCAAGTAGCTGGAACTACAGGCGCGCGCTACCATGCCCGGCTAATTTTTTGATTTATTGTAGAGATGAGGTCTCGCCAAGTTGCCCAGGCGGGTCTCGACCCACGGGCTCAGGCAATTCACTCACCTCAGCCTCCCAAAGTGCGGGATTACAGGCTGAGCCACCGAGCCTGGCTTGAAATTCTTTTTGCACATAGCACCAACCACCAAGGAAAAAGTGTCAGTTAATAGTTAGGTATTCATAAAGTCATGCTGTTTGCCTTTAATTCGTTTTTGGTCCTTAGTCTCTATGAGCACTGAGCTTGGGTGCTCAGCCATTTTGGTTGGGATTGTACTGTACTGTATAGGCTTCTGTGGGCCACACTGAGTAAAGGTGAATTGTCTATCTGACAAAGGCCTAACATCTAGAATCTACAAGGAACTCAAATGTGCCGAAAAGAAAAAAGCAAACAGCTCCATTACAAACTGGGCAAAAGATATGAATAGGCATCTTCTCAAACGAAGACATACAAGCAGCCAACAGATACATGAAAAAATTCTCAGCCTCACTAGTCATCAGAGAAATGTAAATTAAACCACACTGAGATACCAACTAACTCCAGGCAAGACACCCATTATCAATAACTCAAAAAACACAGATACTAGAGAGGATGTGGCGAAAAGGGAATACTTCTACACTGCTGGTGGGGGTGTAAACTATTACAGCCTCTGTGGAAAACGATTTGGAGATTTCTAAAAGATCTAAAAAATCAATCTTCCATCCGAACCCACAATCCCCCTACTGGGAATATACTCGGGGGAACTCAGATCTCTCTATGAAAAAGATCCCTGCACACGCATGTTTATTGCAGGATTTTTCAAAATAGCAAAAACATGGAACCAACTGTGCTGCCCATTGAAAGAGGACTGGATAAAAAATATGGTACATATATATGATGAAATATTATGCAGTCATAAAGAAGGACAAAATGATGAACTTCACAGCAACTTGAATGGACTTAGAGTCTATAATACTGAGTGATGTATCACAGAAATAAAGAACCAAGTATCACATGTTCTCACCCATAAGCGGACCTTGAACAATTGTCGTATACTTTAAGAAAGGGATTGGCAGTAGTGGAAACTGCCAGGAGAGGTGGGGGAGGGATTGACAGTAGTGGGAAACTGCCAGGGGTGGGAGGGGCACACCTCATCAACAAGGGTACCTGCATAACGAACATTTGTATACCTAACCCTGAATTGTACTCCACATCTTTAAAATAAAAAAAAATTTTTAAAAGAGGAATTGTCTTGGGCTGTGCTGAAATTATATAATATAATTAGTGTACATACATAATAAGACTTATTTTTATTATAAAGTTTAGAAAAATGGGGACAATATAAGACTAACAAGAAATTTTTACCTTGTTTTTGTAAAACTAATCTATCAACTTCTGGTTCGATGGATGTAGTTGCAATTCTTAGTTCTCAAGGTGCTCTTCAGAAATATTTGTTCAAATTTTGTTCTTCATTTGCTTCATCATTGAAAAGAGCTGCACATGAATGTGCTGCTGTCAAGTGAAGTCATGAGCAAGGTGTGACTGTAAACTTCAACAATGGAGCTACGCATGGGGTCAAAAGAAAATAAACGCTAAAAAAACATGATGCTAATAGATTTTGTGGGGCTGCGATACTAGCTGTCCTGGGCTGCATGTGACTTGTGGACCGTGGGTTGGACATGACTGCTCTCTGCTTAGGTTATTCAGTAGCTGGCACAAAAGAGGCTGTTTCCTCTCCTTGTTAAATTTAGCAAATATAGGCCGGGCACTGTGGTTCAAGTCTGTAATCCCAGTACTTTGGGAGGCTGAGGTGAGAGCATTGCCTGAGCTCAAGGGTTTAAAACCAGCCTGGGCAACTTGGTACGATCTCATCTCTACAATAAATCAAAAAATTAGCTGGCCATGGGAGTGTGTGCCTGTGGTTCCAGCTACTTGGAAGGCTGAGGTGGAAGGATCACCTGAGCCCAGCAGGTAGAGGCTTTGGTGGCCATGAGCGTGCCCCTGCACTCCAGCCTGGGAGACAGAATGAGACTCCATCTCAAAAAAAAAAATTAGCAAATATAGACACATGCAGTGGAAACAGCAAAAGCATAGGACAGGTAGTTTGACAGTGGGTTATTAAAAGCTTTCAATTAAATTCAAGTCCACTTTAAAGAATGCCTACAGTAGTAGGGTGAGTTAGACTGTGTTAAGTGCACAAATACATCCTACCATCTCAGGGGCTTTCCATACAAACATGTATTCCTTGTTCAAGCAAAATCAACTGCAGGCTTGGTGGTCCTCCCTTGTACCTCCCTTCCAGGGGGTGATTCAGGGCTCCTGATGACGTCCATCCTGTAGAACCTCTGCTATCCAACACAGGGCTCTCTGGTCACCACAGCCAGAGAGGAAAAGCCCTACAATGACAGGCAGCATGTAGCTTACTGGCCTGAGCAAGTCACTTGGCTGTACCTAACTGCAAGGTCTCTGCAGAGCAAGATGTGTTTTAGGTCTCAGATACAGAGCATGACCAGGTGTCAGTGAGCACTGCCAGAACCCCACTTACCATGTGTATAAGACCAGTTTATGAGGTGATGAGGAAAACAAAGATGGATGTGATCGAGTTTGTCCATCTAGGAAACTTATAATCCATTGGCTCCTGGTCAGCCATCCAAAAATGTGATTATCACAGTATTAAATACATAGAAATAAAGAGTGACCTTCAAAATCCAAAGCTCAGTGCTAAATCAGATGTTGGTTGAGACTCTAACTAAATAGAACATTGGCTACCCCATTGTTTAGACTTCTGTTCTTTAGTGGTATCGGAAAAGTGAAATAAACAGAAAACCCTATTTGTTAGTATTGAACTGCTTCGGATTATAAGGGAGAGATAAGTTGGTATGCAGAAGAACGGTGAAGGGTTTGAGAGATGAAAATTGAGAGGTATTCCTAATGGAGGGTAGGTGGATAGGGATCCCCCAGAAGAAGAGAGAACTCCTCGGAACTAGCGGACTTTCACCGACTGGGACAAGGCCAACCATCATCTCATTTTGCTAGCTGAATATGCTATAAAAAAGAAGGACCTTTGCCAGATTTTTCCCCTTTGAGTTGCTTGTTGTCCAGAATTCCAAGTCCCTCAGGAACTGCTTTGTTTCTTATATTTTTTAAAGGTTATTTTCCTGTATGTAAAGATGAAGTATGCTCTTTGAAGAACATTTAAGAAGTACGTGGAAGGTTTTAAAAGGAAATAGTTACTCCTAATGCTCTCATTCAGAGACAACTTACGTTAGTATTTTGGTGTGCTTTATATTAAACGTGTTATACATATTTTATTTTGTATGATTGATGGGCTATTTTATGTCTAGCTTACTCTAATAGATACCATCTCATAGATAAATTTTATAAATATATTTTTAAAATGTGGGATAACAGCTTACTTTATAAAAATGCCAAATGCTACTTAACCCTTCCAATATTAGCCACATAGGTTGGTTTTAAATTTAAGCATCATAAATCACCCTGTGACAAGCAAAGGCAATTAGGAGACATGGCCTTGAAAGAATGCAGAAGCTTCCCTCCAGTAGATGTCTATCCTTTCTGTTGACACAAGGATTTCATAGAGTATCCTCCAAAAAATAACTCTTAGTACCATATTTGTTTGAGGGGCTAGTGAGGAAACAAGAAAATACAATTACCGCCCACACGTTACAAGGCCTCTTGAAAGAGACTTTGGTCCAACTTGGAAAAACATGTCAAGGATGAGAGCTCATATCAGGTTAAAAGAAAATGTGAAAAGTAAGTGTGTTGGTTAACTTGTTCACAATATGGCTAAGTGACAACCAACCCCCCAAATTATAGCTTGAAAAATAAACATTTATTTAGTACCTTTCCCTGCAGATCGCCCAAACTCATCTGCCCTAGGATGGGCTATCATAGGTGGCTCTGCTTATATTGTTCTGTGGAACAATTAAGCTCTCTCTCTCTGAAGAGAGCTGAGAGGTTCTGTTTCTCACAGCTGGTCTGTGTTGGCGAGGGCAGCTCGCTCAACGTGTCGCTCATTGTCCTTGGATCAGCAAGAAATTAAGATATGACTTTTTCACATTGATGGTAGAGCAATTTCAGTCTCTCAAGCATTTGTCAAACCCTTTGTCATGTCTTGTCCATTAACATTCAATGGGTCAAAGTGAGCAAAGTGAGTCCCATGGCTTAGCATAAACTCAAGAGATGGAGAAGAAAACTCAGACTGTGGAGGTTTTGGAGAGAAGGAGTGAATAGCTTTTAACATGAATCTACCACAGTAGAGAAAACAATCCCACAGAGTATCCTATTATGCCCCAGCTTTTGTTAAGGAATCCCTGTCTATTAGAAATAGGCGGGGGTGGGGGGCGGTGGCGGCACACTTCATCAATAACGGAACCTGATCTCAAACCAGGTTAAGTGGGGACCAAAGTGAGGCCCAAACTTTACCTGTATAATGATCATTTGTATGCCAAACCCTGAATTGTACCCTACATCTTTAAAATAAAAATTAAAAAAAAAATAGGCCAACAACCTCTTGTGGTCTGTGATGGTTAGTTTTATATGTTGACTTGATTGGGTTAAGAGACTCAGACAGCTGGTGAAACATTATTTCTGGTGTGTTTGAGAGGATGTTTCTGGAAGATATTGGTGTTTGGATCAGTAGATTGAATAAAGAAGATTGCCCTCACCAAGGTAAGTGGGCACCATCCTATCCATTGAGGGCCTGAACGCAACTAAAAGGCAGAGAAAAGGTGAATTTTCTCTCTCCTTGAGCTGGAACAGTCATCTTCTCTCTTCCTTGGATATTGGAGTTCCTGGTTCTTGGGCCTTTGAATTTTGGACTTATGCTGGTGGGTTTCCCATTCCACACCCCTCCATCTCCCTAGCCCCTGGTTCCCAGGCCTTTAGCCTCTGAGTAGGAGATACACCATCAGCTTTGCTGTTTTTCGGGTCTTCAGACTCAGACTGAATTATGCCACCAGCTTCCCTGGTTCTTCATCTTCCAGACAGTGTATCATGGGACTTCTGGGTTTCTATAACTGTGTAAGCCAATTTCTATAATAACTATCTTGTCTCTCTCTCTCTTTCCCTGGAGAACTCTGACTAATACAAAATCTCTCTTTTTTTTCCCCCTTTTCCTTACATTCTTCTAACTATAAATAGGCTCTTCTGTAGAAAATCTAGACATCCTGTGAACAAATTGATTGAGATATGGGGCCCAGACTTGAACACCGAATCCCCCAAACTAACAACATTTTCATAGACACAACCTATTCATTCTCTAGTCCTTAAGGACCCATCCTTCATAGAAGAATCTCCTTCATTTGATAACCCAGTGTCAGGCAACATAAACCTTATTGACCCTCCAGGGTGGTGATTTTCCATCTGGCTGTGTACATTGGAGTCAGCCAGGGAGCTTTTAAAAAACTACATGTTGCCTGAGTTCTAACCAAACCAATTAACTCAGAGTCTGTGGGAGCTGAAGCCCTGGTGTAGACATGTTTTAGGTGCCCATGGTGTATTCGGCGTTGAGAACCGCTGCTCTGACAGAGCCATTTTACCCTTTTAAAATCTATTTTCCATTCTCCCTGACCCCAAATTTGATTCATAGCCATATCTAATTCCACTTTCACCTACCATGGAATACTAGAATCTTGCACAACTAGCTGACTTTTTATCAAAATTTCTCCGAGGGGCCAATGGTGAAGAGTGATAAATTCTTCTACATTAAGAAATTGATTAACCGGGTTGTGGCTCAGCCAGTATAGACTCCTACTTGGCTGCACATTCGAATTACTTAGGGAACTTAAAACCAAAACCAAACGCCTGCCCGCCACCAAACCCCAGAGAATCTGGTTTGATTCTGGGGTCCCAGCCAGTGCTATTGTTTTTACAGCTACTTGGGTAATCATAATATGTAGTCATAATATGTAGTCAATTTTGAGAACCACTGAATCCCAATAGGACTAGAAAATCAGCAGCCGTGAAAACACAGAACCCTAAGGCACAACTGATGAATGATTGTATCTTCCCTTGTCTGGGGGACTCTGAACAATGAGAAGCATTTCTTTGGATGTAACAGAATAGGACACTGGGCACAAGTAATGAGAGTGATAACAAGTCATTTTCTGGTCTGTGCCAAAGGATGGGCAAATGGGAGCGATGGAAAATGAGAGTTTTCAGGGAGAGCCATGGACACAAAGGTCAAATAGTACAGTCTCAAATTCAAGGCCAAGGGCTAGAGACACAACTTACGAGACAGCTAAGAGCACTCATAAATCCCCAAGTAGTACAGTTTTCAGACATCCAGTGTTTCTTAAATGGCTGACTTTTTTGAAATCACCATATTTTGCCTTTCTGTGAGAGTGCCATCCTACTGCTACTTATGAGTTTATATAGCATATTTGATATATTGAACAAGCATGCCTCTTGGAGTATGATCCTTAATTGTTATTTTCCTAGTTTCTTTAAAAATACTTATTGGAGCTGGTTCTTCTCTTGCCTCTGGGTAAGAATCTGGATGGTCCATGACTATCCAGATTTGGCACTATCAACTTCTGGATTTGCCCTCTGGACTAGGCACGTATTTAAGACTGACTCTTTCTCTTATGGGACACTCAAATGTTCTTTGCAGGAAAACCTCCCTCACACAAAATCTTGGAGGCTGTCTAACCTGTATCTCTTTTTAGTAATTGAAAATATTTCTCTCTTCTGGCTTTAAATTAGTCCTTCTGCAGCTACTAGAAATAAGGTATTGCCCTCAATTTTTTTCCTTCTAGAGTCTGTTCTTCACTTGGATAGGACTAACAGCACACTCTGTCTCCTGCCTGGCCACATCTGGTCCATGGGAAATGCTGATGCATCTTTTGCAACAGCAACGGTATTCCTTTGACTTGTCACTAGTGGCCAGTCAGCTTGTCTCTGGATAATGACATTTGCAGGAGGAAGCCAAACACCTGACTCTGGGCCTTGTAATTAGGAGGGACACGCGCTTGGAGTGTTCTGCTGAATCCTGTTCACTAGTATGAGATGAGGGGCTGGCGCTTCCCTACTCTGACTTGGAGTTGGGATTTACACTCACTGCTCATCAGTGAGTCTCTCCAAAAATGCCTCTCCAGAGCTGCTTAAGAAAAAAAAAAAAAGCACGTTAATCACCATTACCTAAATAAGTCCAAGATGCTATTTACCCTGAGCCGTTTTACCTAGAGTTAACCCTGGTGAGACGTGGCTAGATTGCAAGCCACACCTGCCTTCCTGATGATCAATTAGGGAGTTGTATTTAAAAGGACCCATTGTTTTCTCTGTCCTTGGCATGTTAATTGATCTTCGTACTTATTCCTCATTATTTCCTTTGGCAGTCTTACGGGTCTTTTATTTCACCCTTGATTCTACCACTCTGTAAATGACTGCCTGCTTGCCCCGCTGGGGACCCCAAAACAAATTTCAGATATGCCACACAGCTGATTCTTAAAATCACATCGCTCTAAACACCCTCTACACATTTCATAAAAATCTGTCAAGCTGATTTTGCTTGATGCGGTAACAGAGATGTCTAAAAAAACTTCTACAAACATTTTATGTATCTAGCTATCCATAGTTGCAGTTAAAAATAAATAAATATTAGCCAGTACATTCAAACAGCTAAGGAAAAGAGTATTTTGATTTTGTTGTTGGGATAGATGGGAATTTGAATGGCATGTTTCCTCAAGCCTGCTGAGGCTCGGGGATTGTAAATTTTCTCAAATAGCATTTATGTCTTTGTGCCCTTGCTATCCGTCTTGCGAGAGATATCATGGGTCTTGATGGATTTGTTATGTGCAGTCATGCCTGGCTGGCGGTTCCGCCTCTCTGATTGTCCCACCAGGAGTTCCCTGACAGGCCGTCCATTGGAAATCTGCGGTTAGCTTGAGCCTGTGGTGTGGCCTGGTTCCCTGCAGCTTTGGTCTGGTAAACGGTTCTCCTGGGTTGTTTGCTCTGCTGGGCACTCATCGTACAGATGCGACTTGGAAGAAAACGTTTAGGTTCGACTCCCCTGAATTTCTAAATGTGATAGCATCTTCTCATATATCTTTACTGTCCTACGGATACTTCAGGGTGCCCTAAATTCTTTCAGGAGAGAAAGCAGTATTTTGGCTTTGTTGGACAGTGTAGTTTCAGCTTCATGTTTGTTCTAGTAGCTATTATTTATCTGAACAATTATCATAATACTTATAAGAAAGGGATTAGCAGTAGTGGAAAACTGCCAGGGGAGGGAAGTGGGCACACCTCATCAACAAGGCTGCCTGCATAATGACCATTTGTATACCTGACCCTGAATTGTACCCCACATTTTAAAAATAAAAAATGAAAATAAACAATAAGCGAGCTCCTTCTGTATTTTTTTTCTTTTTTGAGTTAGGGTCTCCCTCTGTCAGTAAGGCTGGAGTGCAGTGGCATGATCATGGCCACCACAGCCTCAATCTGCTGGCTCAGCCCAACCCAAGTAGCCATGACTACATGTGTGAGCTACCAGGTCCGGCTAATTTTGTTATTTTTATTTTTGTAGCGATGAAGTCTCACTATATTGCCCAGACTAGTGTTGAACTCCTGGACTCAAGCAGTCTGCCCACCTTGGCCTCCCAAAGTGCTGGGATTATAGGCATGAGCCATCACACCTGGCCCTCTTTCTGCATCATGTTGGAGAACTTTGCTCTTCCAAACACAAATGCCTGGGAGTTTCCATTTTTTTTGTTTAGTTAATTAATTCATTTGTTTTCATTTTTAAAATAGTTACTGATTTGGGGGCTCGCCAATGGATCCCTGGGCTTGTTATGCCAAAGTGGCAGTTGATAACCCAGATGTGGTTTCTAAAATTGAGATTCCTTGTCTAGTGATGTTGAAGTTTGTGTTAAATTGTGTGTGTGTGTGTGTGTGTGTGTGTGAAAAGAGGGAGGTTATCTTCATTCAATATCTCTTGCAAACATCTTTTATCGATTCTTATTACTTTGACTTACTGAGGAGACACCCTGTTCTTGGTGGCAAATTCTTATTCTTTAAGAAAAGATGTTTTCTCCTCATTGAAGTCCCGGAATCTGAAAATTTTCCAACAACAAATGGCTTGAGGGTTTTTGTACTTAATGCAGTGAAGTGATGCTTAAATCTACATTTCTAAAATTAAGTGCTTTTAAAGGAAATACTGCAAAGTATATTGTATCAGAAGCAAGATATACCTTTATTTCTTTTATCTTCAAAAGTCCCATAACATTGACATTCAAATCTCTGTTATATTTAACATTTATCTGTTGAATATAAACAATTTACTATAAAATTAAGGATTTTTCTC
>CAUYQG010099709.1:0-41749 GCA_963574415.1 Tarsius wallacei
CCTAATACCAGTCAGAATGGCCATCATCAATAACTCGAAAAACAACAGATCTGGAGAGGATGTGTGGTAAAAAAAAAAAAAAAAAAAGAAACACAGTTTGCATACAAATTCATAGTGGACACATGCAAAAGCTTTAACCCATTCATGAGGGAATCAGTAGGATGTCAAAGCTGCTTCAAAGGAGAATGCAGACAACTGACATGTACACAGCCAAGGAATAAGGGAAACTCTTGGAATGAAGTTGATAAATCAGATAGGAAACTGGTTATGGTTCTAACCGTAGCAGGGACCTACATTGCCATTGGGGGAAAAACACACACACACACACAGCAAGCTTTTGGCTTACTTTTCTACAAATTACACCTTTTCTATACATTTCTCCTTAACAGTTTTGTAAAATGCCTTCATTGTAAATAGTGTGCCAGTGACCACTGGACTAGAGTCTAGTGACCTTTGGTAGGGTTGTCAGATAGGTGCCCCAGCACGTCAATGAAGGCCACAGGCATCTGCCTTACTTCAAGTTCTGGTTCTACCAGGTATAGTCTGGTGGTGCCATGTACTACAGGCATCAAAGGAATGCATGCTTTGAAGGCTATGAAAGTGCTTGGGACTTGCCGCAGGTGACTCTATTTCCAAGGCTTTCCTCCTTCCCTCTGGTCATGGGTAGTTCCTGTCCTTTATACTCCTCTGTTACGCTCACACCTTCTGGTCTCTGCACCCAGCATTCTGCATCGCGGGTGAAGTGACTCTCGGTCCCTCTAGGCTGCAGGGCCTGTTTTCCTGTCTACTTCTATATGATCAGCCTCCAGCTCAGGATTTGAGCTGTGTATCTTACAAGTTCAATACGTGCTTGTTGAATAGCCTCGTAAATGAGGTGGGATCTGAGCGGTGCTGAGAAAACTGCGTGGAAGTGGGGCGGTCAGCAGAGGCAAAGGACACCACAAACTCTGCTGCATTCTCTGGCGGGGGTGGGGGAAGGGTGAACCCCAAGAAGGAGTCAACTGTGGTCAAGTCCAAGTCAGGACAGGAGGCTATTGGCATGAAAAATAGAGGTGAGCTGTAGGGATTCTCTCACCGTCAGCCTTCCTTGCCCTCTGGATGCCCTTCCCATCGCACGCGGGTGGGCGGGGGGGGGGCGCATCACCCTGTGGTGCGCAGGAACAAGAGGGAGAGTCAGGACCTTAGAGGCGTCAGGATAGGAGACTAGACTAAGCGCTCATCGACAGCCTCCTCCCGAGGAGCAAGTCTCGCCTCGAGAAGACTGCTTCTTTTAAATGCCTCCGTGGGCCCCTCGAAGGGTGACAAAACGTCTGCCAGCTCCTCTCCCACCCCCGGGCAGTACCACCTCTCCAGCCTCGGCGCGCGCCCGGCGTGGCAGCCCCCGCGCCCCGGGCCGGCCGGAGTTTCCGGAGCCCGCGGGCGCGCCGGCCGGGCGTCTCGGGAGCGCGCCCCAGGCCGGGCGTCTGGGGGCGGAGCGCGGCGAGGACTGCGCGGCGCGTCCGGTCCCCGCTCCGCTGCCGGCAGCCGGCTGCCGGCCGCAGCTCTCCGCGCCCGCCCGCTCGCTGCGGGGACGTGCAGCCAGCCCGCGCCTGCGACTCGCCCGGGCGCCCGGAGAGGACCCGGCGGCGCCATGAGCCAACGGCCAGGGAGGGCGGCGGCGCTGCTGCTCGGACTGCTGCTGGAGGTAGGGCCGGGCGGGCCGCGGCGCGGGGATGCGGGGCGCATTTCCGCGGCCCCCGGGGGGACCTGCCCCTAGAGCCGCGTCCGCGGACCGGCGCGTGTCCTGGTGCTGGAAGGTGTGGCGACCCTGGCTGCCGGGAGGCTTCCCAGGCCCCTCCCCTGCTCCTTTCTGCCCTTCCCCTTCTGTCCTCACGCCCCACCCCTCCCGAAAAGCCTATTTCTCGCGGCTGCCCGCCTGCAGCTCCCGGGAGTGACCTTTGTGCCCGGCCCGCGCGCCCTCCGCGCGGCGAGGGCCTGGGATCAGCGCGGGGGCGGCGGGGAGAGTAGTTCCCAGAGAGCGCAGGCGCAGAGAGGCCCGGGCGCGGCGCTGTCGAGGTGGGAACCGGGTGGCTGGGCAGGGGAGGGGCGCTGCCGGTGCCAGGGGGCGAGTTGCGGGGAAAGGCCACCGGAATGCCCGAGGAGCAGCCTAGATGAGCTGGGGGGGTCTCGTTCCTGCCCGTGAAAACGCAGCGCAGAGCCTTAGATGCGAGAAGAAAATCCCACGGAGAGCTTGGGTGGTGGGTGTGCTGAGCTGAAGCCCAAAGAGGGGACGTGTCCAACCTATTGAGGGCGCGCGCGTCGGGTGACCGCAGTCCTTGTGAAGACAACGGCCGCTCCTGGCTGAAACGTCGCATCTCCTGACAGACCCAGCCCCTTCTTCCCAAAGCAGATTCCTTCACCTGGGAGCTAGTGGGATTCTGGAGTTTGAATTAGGGCTTGCTCAGCTCCCTGCTCTTTTCATTATTTCAAAGAAAATTTGCATTGAATTAATAAAGTCAAGGTAAATGGGCAGTGGATTACGTCTCTTTGGGTCCTCTCTGTTTTAGGAAGTTGTAAAATTATTTTCCTTAATAGTTGAAGATTAGTAGTGAAAACGACTACTTCATCGTCTTCATTTATTAAAAAGCAATTGCTAGAAAATGTTGCGGGAAAGGTCTTAGTTCTCTGGAAAGGAAACCAAATGGAAAAGTTTCTTCTTGCTCCAGGCTCCACCATAGCCAAGACTTCCTGTTTTTGTTCAAAATATCTCCCCTAGCTTGGTATTTAATGTTTTTGTAGAGTGCCTCTCCACTTGCATTCTTTCTGTTTGTTCAGAATTTTAAAACCTTAAGGAATCGCATCCTCTCAGTGACTCATGGTAGAGAACAAAAGAGAAGTGAAACAGAAACCACTCATTAGTACATGCAAACAAATGTGTGTATACCTCCATGCGTCTGTACCCACACTTGCAATCCTCTATTTAAAAAATCATTGCTCCAGGAAATCATTTATCATTCCCTTCATTCCAGTTTGTGCCACTCATGTCTCCCAGGACTTCAGTCTGGGTGGAACCCTGTGTGTAGCCTACATGGCCTCAGGAACTCAATTCTTTCCAAAACAACTGTTTTGTTGCATAGGAATTTATCATCTTAATAGGAGTTCAAATAATGTCTGAAAGGTTGAAATGACCTCAAAGACAGAAGTATGACATGAGAATGAAGCCTAAATGACTAAGATGATGTTTCCTAGCTGGATGACTGGTAACTTTTGTTTTCAAGGGAATGGTGTGCTGCTTTTACAGGATAATTATTCTAAGCACCTATCTTGTCTGTGGTGAAGAGGTATCTCTGAGGGATTAAGATTTCTTTGTAATTCATCATGTGGAATTTTATACATGAGATTTATACCTGCGACTTTTCATCTTAAGCTGGTTGTTCAGATTGTATTTTATCAGATCATTTTTGATGCATTTAAAGTACCATATCATATACTGTGTGTTTACACTTGCCAAGCATGTGAAGAGGCAAAGGTTTCTCTTCAAGTTGAGTGCAGAAAAACAATTGAGGGAGGTATTTGATGGCTTCTAGCTTTTGATTGCTAACTGCAACCTGGGACATTTGTCTTTGTTTCTTTGTTCTGCTTGAGCTGGTTTCAATTTATAAATTTGCCGTGTAGTTAATTATAAACCACCTGGAATTAAGGATCGCCTTGTGATGGTGGGCTATTCTATTCCCACCCCTGGCAACCTGTCCTTAGCTGGCACCATCCAGAACCAAGTGGGGGGGGGGTTATGTTACTCGAAAGGTTCTTAAGGAGTGGATCCAAAATCTGTTTGGAGAAGGACTTCCCTGCCCTGCTTCTCCATCCCATTATAGTTTTCTTACCTGTTAGACATGAAATTGCATATTTATTTTAGCAAACATTCATAGAGTGCTCAAGAGAAACTGTGCCAGTCAATGTTCTATACACTTTACAGATATTAATTCATTAATCCTTTTAGCAGTTACTCTTATCCTCATTTTTATTTCAGATGAGAGGTGTTAGGTAGCTTGTCCCAAATATCATTACTGTTAAGCGTGAGGGATCTAAGATTTAAGCCCAGGCAGTCTGGCTCCGGGCTTTGTCCTCACTGTGATGCTCTGCTTCCTCTTTAACCTCTGCACACACGGGGTCCTGGGAGTTTGCACATTGTGTATCCCGAGGACAGAGGTGACCTTGGAGAGGTATGTAATCAGTGACATAGGTAAACCAGCATAATACTCTCTCTAGAGGTCACCATGTAACTCAGCATACAAATGATGACACTTTGGAGAGTAAAACTGGACGCTATGCCTGGAGAGGGCATCAGTAAGACTGTCCTGAGAAACCCTGGTCATGTTCCCATCCTGAAGCCCAGGCAGGGCTTTAAGGAGGAATGGGTAGCTGACAACGCTGTTCTTTCCCCAGGAAGGCTTCTTGGGAGCCCTCGGTACTATAGTGACCTTTCGTTTCTGTTAGCCCAGAGTTTCTTATGAATGACTTGAGCAACCACTGTGGGCCCTGATTTTATTTCCCTCTATCCTAGACACTCTGTGCCAGCTGGTTATCCAGGGATGTAGGTCTCGAATGTGGCAGATTCTCATTTCAAGAATAGGGGAACCTCAAAGCCCTTTTTGGTTCATAAAATGCTAAAGTTCTATGCTTATGTGAGGTCCTGCAAACAGTCCTTGCAGGAAGAGTGAAGGCACTGAGCTGTCTCCTAGTAACTCCACTGAAGTAATTCCCCGTAGCCTTCATGCAGCAACACACCTTAGAAACCAAAGGGGGAAAAAAAAGAGGTTTTAAAACTGACTGCACTTTAATTGAGCCTGTGGAGTACCCTGAACATATGCACCTCCCTGGGGCTTTTTCATCGTTTTCTAGCTGTTGTCACTACAGTCTTTACTTTAAGAGGCTGAGTTGGCCGGGCTTGGTGGATCAGCTTGTAATCCCAGCACTTTGGGAGGCCGAGGCGTCTCTACAATAAAAATAAAAGATTAGCCAAGTATGGTCGCACGCGTGTCTGTAGTTCCACCTACTTGGAAGGCTGAGGTGGAAGGATCACTGGAGCCCTGCAGCTCAACGCTGGGGTAGCCCTGAGTGTACCACTGTGCTCCAGCCTGGGCGATGGGGTGAGAGACTCCAACTCAAAAAAAAAAAAAAAAAAAAAAGAGGCTGAGTTGGTGACACTTTTGAAATATACTTTGTATTTGTTCAGAGGGCTCTGTCCTTACTGAAATGAGCCCAGAAATGTGTGGTGTACTATTTAGTATAAAATTTTCTGGCACCAGTGCTATGGGTTCTGCTTTCATCTACTGAGAGGATAGACTCATTGTGTTAAAGGAGCCAGCCTCATTATCGTCTCATCCTTCCCTAGATGTAAAGCTGGAAACTCTCAAGCCACATCGCCTTGTGCTTCACTGTTGTTTGGCAAAAAACTGCCCTTCTTGGACTAGCAAAAGTAGTGGTCATCTCTTAGGGAGAGAGGGTTGGACTGAACATTATCTTCTGAAACTAGGGAAGAGTAAGAGGATTACTGAATATTTTTCTGAAATCCTGTATGTTTCGATGCCTGGGAGTCTCGAAATTAGAACCAAGTTATGTTTAAGAGTTTTTTTTTTGTCTCTTGCCAAATGTTTTTCGTGCCCTGGAATTCCAACAAATGTGGCAGTCCCTGGCTGCCAGTTTTCTGAAATAAACCTTTCAACCCTCCTACACTTTAGAGTTTTTTGGAATCTGAGCAACATGCAATTTGAATGGAAAAGAAGCCTGACGGGAGTTCATTATCTCTGGAATCTCCACAGGAAACTGGGTGTTTATGGGTGAGAAGTGGCAATGATAAATGAACTGGTGACAAGGACTCTGCTCTGACGTGGGGAGAGCCTGGGACCAGGCATCTGAGGAATGCCAGGGGCTTTGGTTTTTGCTTGCCATGTGTGACTTCAGACACATGGCGAGGATAGGATTAGTGGCTATTTGATTAGCCCTCCCAATGCAAGTAATTTTCCTAGAACTCAGTTGTTGTTATCGCCTCTCTATAAAACCTCTCAAACATCACTCTCTCAATGAGGCGTATCTTGGCCATCCTACTTAAAATTTCATCCCAGTTCCCTTTCTACTCTACCTTCCTCTTACACTAACTTTCTTTTCCCATAACTGTTATGTTGAAAATATGGTGGTATTTATTTTTCGCCATGTGAACATTTTATGGACAAAGATTTTGCTCCCTCTTATTAACTGAAATATCCTCGGCTTCTAGAACCATTCCTGGCACCAAGTAGGAACTAAGTAAATAGATCAGTGGATAATGGCCCTGAGGGCAGGAGCTGTGTAGGTCTGTACTAGGTGAGGGGAAGGCAGCTGATTAACTTTGGGCTCTGAAGGGAGGGGGCATCTGTGCTAGGGACGCCTAGACTTAGATCTAATCTGTGTTTGAATGCCTCTGGTGATGGAAACTCATCGTCTCTGAAGACAAAGCATCGATTTTTAGGGCAACTTAAATTGTTACTGTTTTCTATTATAGTGAGGGGGAAGTGATAGTGTTGTTTCTGCCTGGTCCTAGTTCCATACTCTTGGGCTTTTCAGAAATATCACAACCGACAGCCCCTCAGCCTTTGAGTACAGCCGTATGATTCCTCTGAGTGTATTCTCCAGACTTTATCTCCTTCTGTTGTTTCTTCTGAAACATGGCTTTGAATCATCTCACCATCCTCAGAGCTGCAATCTCAACATTCTGCTGGACTGGACAATGAGCAGGACATCCTCACTGTCTGAAAATAATTGGTCCTAGAAAAAGGTCACTCAAAGTGAATCCCTCTGAATGGTGATCAAAATTTTATGGTTAATAGTTGAAAAAAATTTGATTGGGACTTCATTGTGAAAAAACAAAGTTCAGTTGTAAAAATAGATTAATTTCTTCCTCATTTTAGAGTGATGCGTTCACCTTGGGGGCAGAATGTAATTTTCCTGACAGAATTTTATGATGCATATAGGATAGTCTTCACTTGATGTCAGATATTGGTGGCATATCATAGTCAAGATTTTTTTTGTAATTTTAAGATAAATATTTGCTCTAGTTATCACACTTCCATTACACCCCACCTCAGCTTCTCCTAGTCCTTTTTATTTGTGTCATTTTACTTGGAGTACCTGTTGGGTCATTATTAAGTGGTTTGATTGCCAGGTCTTTTGTTGCTTTCGTAGACTTGATGATCTGCTGCACCTTTGAGAGGGCTGCAAGGCACATTTGCCATCCATACGTGTGGTATCTGGGTTGTACTCGCTCTTGGGATCAGAGCTTGGTTATGGAGCTACCAGTGTTAAGTGGGCTGGGGTGTTGGTGGGAACTATTTTAGAAGAAATGAGTTCAATGATAAGTACATTTTGTCATGAAACCCTTGACTTTCCTCAGATTCTTCCCCATTAGTACTTCCTTGAATAATAAGGATATTCTGTTCTATACATGTGGTCTGACTAGCACCATCACAACCTTTGTTTGGACCTTGTCATAAGCAGATAAGATTATGTTTGTGTGCTGTACCACCTACACCCCACCCCTGTAGCCAGAAGTTTCATACTGAGTTTGTAGTGAGACTTAAATCTTTTTAACATGTGCTGCTGCTAACCCACCACTCCTCACAACAGTTGTGGAACTGTTTATTATTATTTTTTAAACTGAAACTAAGGACTAATTGGTTCTAATTACATTTCACATTGCTCATTCATCTCATCTTAATTCTGTCAACATCTCTCTGAATATTTAAAAAATTTAGTATTCCATATTGTTTTGTGCCATAAACAGATTTGACTATCATACCATTATTGGTTTTATCCAACTGGTTAATAAAAATGTTGAACAGAGCAGACTCAAATATGGAAACCTCTTCTGGGTTGAGATAGGTGACTGAGATTTTGAGTTGGAGAATGGTGATATCCTTAATTTTAAAATGTCAGATTTAGTTTTAAATACTGGTTTTAAAGTGTTTGATTGTCTATTCTTGGTGAGAAGAGAGACAACAAATGGAGAGTCTAGAGTTCAGGAGCAAGATATCTAAATGTGAGAGTTGTTTGCACCCAGATACTGTGGAACAGTTGAGAAAGAACCTTTCAGAAAGCCATTGTATTTGGTGACTGGCAAATGGTGACTTTCTCTTGTTGGGGTTGAAGAGTCAAGAGGTCAGTGAAGACAGAGAGGCAATGAATTAAACAAACATGCACACACACACAGGAGGTGCCAAAAAAACGCATACATAGTTTAAGTATGAAGTTCACTGAAAAGATGGCATTAGTCAAATGAATGCTAGCATCACCATGCAATAGTCAGGATAGTCAAAGAAAATGATGGAAGCATGATTGCGTGAGCATAATACCACACATTGCTACCGTAATTTAATTCAACTTCCAAAAGTAATACATAGATAACATCTCTTAAAATGTGTATACTTTTTTTTTAGCATCTCCCGTTTATATATGATTTCAGGAAGCACAGTTGTATATTTCAAAGCTCTTGACGAGAACGATGTCCTCAGATCAAAACAAAGATATATCATGAAGCAAGTTTGAAATTGATCAATTGTAAGCACAGGGAATATCTAGGTGGATGTTTTGTGTTTGAATGGTGACAAGACTATGTGTTCTAAAATCTCAGTTCTTTGTGTGCTGGTTAGGAGTCTGAGTAAATTATTTAAGGTCTCATTGATTCAACTGATTCACCTGTAAAAAGAGAAATGCCTTATTGTTGATGGAAGCTCTTTGGAAAATCCCCTACTTAGAATTTCACTCATGGCACATGTTGGATGAACAGAGTATGAATATTGTCAGTCATCCCCAAGCAAAGTTTTTGTGCCCAGATTCCCTGCCAAGATGGAGGCTGCACACCTACAAAGAGGCAGGATTTCAGTTACCCTTTTGTTTAAAAATTATACTTACTTGTTTTTTTAGTATATATCTATGGCTAGATTAAGGAAAAATTTGGTCATAACTGCCCATAACAAGGGAAAGGAAGATCATGATTACTATCATAATTGGCTCTTAATTTTTGCTCTGGGTAAGACAATAAGAGAGTACAAACTAGCTCTCTCTTCCCCTAGGATGCTATTTGGATGGTTGAGCAGAGCAGAAGGCAGGAGGCACTCAGGCAACATCTTGACGTTTAATTAACTGGGAAAATAGATGAGTGGAATCCTTTATCTCTTTAGTTGGCCTCAAATCTCTTAGTGTTTTGTGACATATTTGAGTTGCTCTCAAAAGAGTCAAAATATGGCATTATGCAAAGCGCAGACATATCCTAAACCCGTATGGGGACTGGGAAGTGACAAAGTTTGTGTGTGTGCACAAGCATTGCAGGTGGGATCAGTTGATGAAATTACTTTTGTGGACTGTCCTATTTCCTGGTTCCTTCTTCCTTTAGTTTAAGAGAAAAGAAGCCACGTGTAGGGTAAGTGAAGCAATGAAACAAGATCACTAGAGCCTAAGGGCATCTTTCTTAAAATAACAGCCTGCCTTAGGTAAAATATCTAAAACCTCTTCTCTGCTGCCCTCAAGATAAATTCCAAACACTGCCTCTTGCCTTTGAATAACTTCAGGAATCTTCCTTTCTTTCTTTTCTTTTTATTTCTTATCTCTTTCCTCCCAAACTGAGTAGTTTTCTCTAGCTCAGAGGTTGTCAAAATTTGTTTGTATACTCTCTTAAGGCATTTTCAAACATATACCCTCTTGCATAATTTTAAGTTGAGCGTATGGATTGAGCATTCCTAATCCAAAAATCTGAAGTTCTAAATGCTCAAAAATTTGAAACTTTTTGAGAGCTGATGTGACACACAGGTGGAAAATTCCACATGTGACCTCATGTAACGGGTTGCAGTTAAAACACAGTCATAACTTTGTTTCATGTACACAACTGTTCAAAATATTGTATATATTACCTTCAGGCTATGTGTACGAGGTGTATGTGAAACATAAGTGAATTCTGTATTTAGATTTCGGTCCCATCCCCAAGATATCTCATTATGTGTATGCCAATATTCCAGAATCTAAAAAAATTTGAAATCTCAAACATTTCTGGTTCCACATGTCTCAGATAAGGGATTCTCATATAATCTTTAGAATCATAAAGTTTAAATAATTACAATGAAATTGATTTTCTGTGTATTATAAAAATTGTTTAAAATTAAACTATAACATCACTCTTTTAATGTATTCAGTGGATTATAAATACTGTTAGCAATTTGATACTGATTGCCATTCTCTTAAAAATATGTAGTCTTCTCTAACAGTTGAAAATATAGTATTCTATTTTCTCTTTGAAATTCTCCTTTTCCTACAGAATTTCTTTCTAATGAAATATATTTTTATGCTTGAAAGTCTGTTTTGATCTGTCATTTTAACAAAATATGTATCTGAATTAACTTTTTAAACATTTCCTGAGATACACCTCTAAGAGATTAAAAAAATTACTAATAGACCATTAGTTATTATTGCACATTTGATTGTAGCTATAAGTGTATTATAAGTTGAATATTGCTAAACATAAACAGTAAAATTTACTGGAAAAAAATTTCTGAGTGAGCTCGATGAGAAATTCTTGCAGTTAGGCCATGTATCACTGATGGAAAGACATTTCATGTTGAAATTCTGAATAATGTGCTCAAACCACATAGTAATACATGATTGGGTCATCTTTCAATATAATTGAAAGCAAAGAATTTGAAACCACCGGAGATGCAAAGTGTGTGTTGACAAAGACTCTCTCTTTGACCAAACTTCAGTTAGATCCTCCGAGCCCTCTTCTTGTTATTCTTCTACCTCAACCTTGGGTGACTGTCCTCATTGAGCACAGTTTTAGCAAGAATCCTGCCAAGTCATCCCTTCATCCTTGATATCTGATCACCTTGGGCTGTCTTCAGCAAGAATCCCCTCTTACCCTTACTCTTTTTTTTTTTTCTTTGAGTTGGAGTCTCACTCTGTCACCCAGACTGGAGTGCAGTGGCCGGGAGCGGCCACTGCAGCCTTGACCTGTTGGGCTCCGGCGATCCCTCCAAGTAGCTGGAACTACAGGCGCACGCTACCACGCCCAGCTAATTTTTGATTTATTGTAGAGATGAGGTTGCCCAGGCGGGTCTTGAACCCGTGGGCTCAGGCAATCCACTCACCTTGGCCTCCCAAAGCGCTGGGATTACAGGCTGAGCCACCGAGCCCAGCTTACCCTTACTCTTGATGTCTCTTTTCTTAGTAATCTTCCATCCACTGACCCCCTTACTCTGCTCCTTGGCTATAATTTCCCACTTGTCCTTTTTGTATTCAAGTTGCAGCAGAGTTGACCTCTATTGCAGTAGTCTTGAATAAAGTCTTCCCTACCATTTTGACAAATGTGAGAGTAATTTCTCTTTAACGGTATTAATGCCAGTATTTGCAGTGGCCTTAGTGGCCCTGGACAATTTTCAGTTTTGGACCAGCACATCCCAGTAAGATTAGAAATCGGAGGGAGGGGTGCCTTTCTTTGTGGGGAGAGAAGGGTGATTGTGAAAGAAAACCTAGCACGTCATGACACTTGACCAGCACTGCCACTTGAACAGACCAGCACTGCTCTCTGGACCAGGGCTATGTTCTCAGGCAGGTTAGTTTTAGGAATGAGGACCCATGGGAGTTTAAAGTTTAGAAACTGAGTTGTTTAAAAGTAAAGAGAAGTCCTCCTTAGAAAGTCTTTGGTATCACAGGGAATGCCCTGCCATTCTCAGCTGAGGCTGCATTTAGGATGAACTTTCAACAATTACCTGCATATGGGCCCCAAGCAGCTTTATATTTTTAACAGACCCACAGTGCTTCTTATGCACAGAGTATAATTGAGAGCCTTCATCCAGCTCAGGCAGACTAAACTGATTGCTGTGGGTCCCTGAAGGCACCACACTTTCTCCGCATGTTTCCTCCTCCCTCTGACTTTGCCATTTCAACTCCCATCATACCTGACGACCCTCAGCTAGTGTCTTAGAGAGTGATTCTGATTGTTTCCTAAGGTATGAGTTAGATGCCCAACATGTGCAAGCTACTCTTAGGTGCTCTTAGCTCAGATAATATTTTATTTTTAGTCGGAGTCTCACTCTGTTGTCCAGGCCGAAGTGCTGTGTCACGCATAAGGCCACCGCAGCCTCGACCTGCTGGACTCAGACGATCCTTCCACCTCAGCCTCCCAAGTAACTGGAACTACAGGCACACGCTACCACGCCTGACTTATTTTTTGGTTTATTTTAGAGACAAGGTCTCACCAAGTTTCCCAGTCTGGTCTGGAACCCCTGGGCTCAGGCATTCCTCTCGCCTTGGCCTCCCAAAGAGCTGGAATGGCAGACTTGAGCCACTGTGCCCGGCCAGCTCGGATATTTTAATTGCTTGTTTGTTGTCTGTTAATTCTTTAGACCTTAAGCTCCTCAAGGGCCTACCTGGTCCAGAAGATTTGGCAGATGCAGGGGAGATAGGCCAGGAGCTTGGATGTAGAGGTTAGTCTCAGGAAAGAGGGATTTGAAGAAGGAAATGAGGAGGTAAGCAACAGAAAAGGTACAGGTATGCTTATTGCTTAGTAGAAAAAGTTTAGGCAGCTCTGGTGGGATGTCTGGGCCCTTTGTTTAATGTAAGTCGTGGAGGTGAGCTGAGAAAGGGCTGAGCCTCCAGATAATGGTGGAAGTCTGAGAGCTGTTGTGGTAGGGGCTGCTGGGGAACTGTGTATGTGCATCTCACGGCATCTATGGTTGAGGTTTAGAGTGAATGTCTGTAATGGTTCTGTGGATACAGTCGAGTACCCTGGCTTGCCTCCTAGTAGCACAGAAGCGGAGAGGTAGGAAGGTGGCTACTAAACTTTGGGACTAATGTAGCAGACACGGTCATGTATCAGGGAGGGGGAGAGTTCTAGGGAGTTACTGTTAGGATGACAGTTGGTGTCATTTCTGGAGTGTGTGAAATTAGAAGGGGGTTGGTGGATTGGAGAATGAACTGGGTATATTGGTAGAAAATTGGAGGCCGCATGGAAGTGAGCTGAGGGTATGGGGCAGCTCCAGTAGATGTGAGCCTTTGAGAGAAGGGAGAGGAGAGTGAGGATGTTGCACTGTGAGAAAAGAGATAGCCATGTTGTTTGTGTTTGTTTCCTCTTGTTACTGTATTAAATTACCACACACTTGGTTTAAACGAATGCACATTTGTTATTTTACAGTTTTGGAGATCAGAAGTCTTAACAGGTCTTTCTGGGTTTAATTGGAGAGGCCAACAGGGCTTCATTCCTTCTGAAGGCTCTGGAGGAGAGTCGGTTTCCTTGCCTTCCCCACATTCTAGAGACTGCATTCCTTGACTGGTGGTCCCTTTCTCTGCCTTCAAAGCCAGCAATGAAGAATCTTCAAGTATATCTTATGTCTCTTTCTCCCTGTATCACTATAAAGACTCTTGTGATTCCATTGAGCTCCCCTGGATTACCCAGAAATAAACTCCTCATTTCAAGATCCTTAAAGCTTAATCACATATGCAAGGTCCTCTTTGCCATGTAAGGCAACATATGAGAAGGGACCCAGAGAGACCAGAATTATTTTGGGGACCTAGGTAAGTGTTCTAAAAACCCATTGGCATCAGTGTACCTGCTAATGTTGTTGTGAGAGGCTGCCTTCGACTTGAGTGAATTTTTTTTGTGGAGATTCTTTCAACCCATTTGCCCATTTTATGATGGGTGACTTACAAGCACACCTGCCACACCATGCTAAGTGTTCAGCAGTTTTTGACCAAAAAAGGCACGACCTCCTGTGCCCCACCCTCCCTATTCATCTGATTTCACCCCAGTGACTTCTTTTTGGTTTGTTTCCCTGGATGAAAAAAGTTCTCAAAGGGAAACGTTTTGCAGATGTGGAAGAGGTGAAACAAAAAATGACAGAAACACTAAAAGGCATCAAAATTGATGGGTTCAAAAACTGTTTTGAGCAGCGGAAAAAGTGTCTTGATAGTTATACTGCACCAAACGGAGCGTACTTTGAAGGTGACTGAAGTTTAAACATGTAAGAATTGACTGGGCTCGGTGGCTCAGCCTGTAATCCCAGCGCTTTGGGAGGCCGAGGTGAGTGGATTGCCTGAGCCTGCGGGTTCGAGACCGGCCTGGGCAAATTGGCAAGATCTCATCACTACAATAAATCAAAAAAATTAGCTGGGTGTGGTAGCGCACGCCTGTAGTTCCAGCTACTTGGAAGGCTCAGGCGGAAGATTGCCGGAGCCCAGCAGGTCAAGGCTGCGGTGGCCGGGAGCGGCCACTGCACTCCAGTCTGAGCGACAGAGTGAGACTCCAACTCAAAAAAAAAAAAAAGTAAGAATAAATGCACAATTTTTTATAAATAGATTCTGGTTTTTTTGGTCATCCCTCATATTTATAGGTTCCATGGATTAGGACAAGGACATCTTTGAGGGCAGGAGAAAGCATTACTCTGCTTGCCACAAAGTTGGACAAATTATTGCTTAAAACGGATATGATAACTAAATCACTGTTGGTGAAGACTGTATACATTCTGAAGTTCTTCTGTGGGGCGCTGTGCATTTCAGATCTTTGCTGAAATGGGCAGTGGAAAGAGTGAGTGCTTGCCATGGTTCCCTGCACTGTATCCTGGGTGGGGGTGGATTCATTAGCATAGGTCATAGGTCTGTTAAATGCTTTGAGTTCTTGGTAGAAAGACACAGTAGAATATGTGGTGGTTTTATTAATAGCTGGTCACCCCAGTGAAAGCTGAGATTCACTTCTAACTTTCTGAATTGCACAAGGATAAATTGCACATAGGGCAAAGGCTTTCTCTCATAATGGGAGCCTTAGACAAATTGAGGCCACAGGTCACGTGATGCTCTTGTAGCTTTTACCCTTTCCTAGCAGAAAAGACACCAGTCTTCAGAATGATGACACTTGAGCTCTGGTGGGGTTAGCTCTGGGGGCAGCAGCTGTTCTTGGGCTTGCTGTTGGTCAGGAGTCACACCCCTCCCATAAGGTGGGATGGGTAAGCTTCTTAATTAGGAGTTTTTGGTATCTTTCCAAGTGTCAGCATGACCTGGTGATGTATTCAGAGAAGCTGCCAAGAGTGGAGGTGGATTTATTTAGTGATGATTGTCACCACTAGAATCAGCACCATTTTTAGCTCCCAACCTTTTGCTCAGAATTCATTTGTGAGTATGGTTCTTTTGGCAGATGTTGCAGGGTCTTATTGAAAACATCGTCTCAGGAGATAAGGGACTCAGACTACAAGAAACTTTTAGTATTCACCAGTCAGCTGGCAGAGTTGTTTGCAAAGTTTGAGCACAAATAAAATAATGCAGTTGTGTTTTTCAGAAGGAAATGCAGGGTCATATTAAACTTTTTCAGTGAGACTTGCTTGTCCGTAACCTTGAACGCTAACCTTTCCTTTGCGTTCTCATTTGTTTCTTCGCAAGTCTGCATTATCATTGCTGAAAAGGTCTCAGAACTCTAAAACAATGCTTTCTTTGCCAGTTGGCTTTGTGAGTGACACCAGGGTTTGGTGTCCTCTCTTTAGCCGTGCTGTGTTTCAGACTATAGTCGGAAGGCCTTACCCTGTCTTTGGGGTCTTTGACTGAAAGGAGGTTGGGTTGGTGTGTGGCTGGGTAGGTAGCTCTGGGAAGTGGGGTACTCCACAACACCTGGCAAAGACAGCTGTGTATGATACTGCTGCATCTCAAAGGAGGCTGAGCAGGGTTGGTTGGAACTGGCATCAGCAGAACATCTCTGGGGTAGCAGGGTCCTCTCACTGAGTCAAGCCAGTATCTGTCGTCCCTGCAGGTGTGCACACATAAACAAGTTAGCAGGTGTGAAAGCGCACATAATTTGTATGAGTTTTCACTTAGTTGGCTGGGGAAAGTAGTTTTCACTTAGTTGTCTGGGAAAGTAAACATCACAAAAGTGAAGGATTTTCTTTCCCTTAAAATTCAACAACTTCATTTAATTTTCTGATGCACAGTAAGCTGTATATAATTATCAACTATAAATGGATGAGTTTAGAATAACTGTGTACCCGTGAAACCATCTCTACAGTCCATCGCCTCCAAAATTTCCTCCAGTTCTCTTGTTTATTACTATTATTGTGTATGGAACAAGCTTTACACTCTTAGCAAATTTTTAATTACATATTACAGTGTTTTCAACTATAAACTCTACTACACAGAAGCTTACTAAGGCTATTCATCTTGCATAATGGAAATGATTTTTCTTTTTTTTTTTTTGAGTTGGAGTCTTACTCCATTGCCCAGGCTGGAGGGCAGTGGCACACTCATGGCCAACCCCAGTGCCGACCTGCTGGGCTCTGGCGATCCTTCTGTCTCAAGGTTCCAAGGAGCTGGAACTACAGGCATGTGCTACCATGCCTGGCTAATTATTTGGTTTATTGTAGAGACGAGGGCTTACCAAGTTGCCAGGCTGGTCTTGAACCCGCGGGCTCAGGTAATCAACTCGCCGTGGCCTCCCAAAGTGCTGGGATTACAGGCTGAGCCACCAAGCCCAGCCAACTATTTACCTTTTGACTAACACTGCCCTGTTTCCCCCTCCCTCCAGCCCCTGGCGACTGCCTTTCTGCTCTGTAGAAGGATTTCTTGTCTTTCTCTACTTATAATGCCCCACGGAGGACTCATGAGATTGTGCATCGATTGGAAGGCTTTTGGCCCTCGGTAATAGGAAACCCAATTCAAGTGGTGCAAACCTTGAGAAAGCTTATTATCTGGCATAGTGGGGATTTCCAGTGTTGGAGTCGCCCAGTGTGGTTTGCTCAGAAGCTCAGTGCTGTCCTCAGGTCCTTTCCATTTCCTGTCCTGCTGTGCTTCGGGTGTTGGTCCTGTCCCTGTGGTTTATGGTGGGTTGCAGAAGCATCTCGTGAAATGCAAGTCAGTCCAAGAGACAACCCTCATGTCTCTCTTAGGACATGCGTGTGTTTTGTCCTGCTGTGGCTTGGTGGTGTTAATTGATTCCCACCTTTCCCCCTCCTTCCAACGTGTCCTAATTTTCTAATGGGACAAATTTTTTAGGTGGCTCAGGAACCAGATGGGCCCTTACAAGTCAGTATTTTCAAATTGAAAATCAGGCCAGCGATTCAGATATAACCAGATATAGAAACCTTCTTGCTAGCCTATGGAGTTTTTTGAAGTACTTCTTTAAAAAAATTCTTACCTTTGAGTATTTTTTTAGACTTTCTAACATCATTTTATTTCTCCAGATGATGGTGGCAGTGTGATAACCAGCACTTACTGGATGCTTTGTGGCAAGCCTTGTTTTAAGCCTTCAACGTGGCTTAAGTCTCTAGGGTCCCCCCACTCCTACTCCGGACCCAGTGTGTTGCCCTTGCATCCAATTTGCTAATGAGCAGACTGAGGCACAGGAGATTAGGGAGCTTGCCCAAGATTTTCTTGCTACAGCCAGAATTCAAACTCCAGCAAACTGACATGTCAGCCCAAAATGATTAAAAGGGTTAGAATCCAACTTAAAGAGAGCTTATTTAAACACAGAGCATGAGGATGAGACACTGAGCCACTCAGAAACACCAGCTCTAAAGGAATGGAGTCAGTGTTCTGAAGTCTGAAGTTGAGGTTTCATTTACATAGGTAGAGACAAAGGAACTTTTAGCAGGATTACATTTTTATACAAGGTTGGCACATAGTTACAGCAATTTGATTGGTTATAGGCAATGTTTCCTTTGGGGAAGGGTACATTTAACCTTTTTTTTTTTACAGAGGCTGACATAGTTACAGGTTTTCTGTCATAAGGTCTCAGCAAAGCAGGATGACAAAGGGAAGGTTAATCTGTAACAAGGGTCGTTAATTAAGATAGCAGGAGGTTTTGGCCCCTGATGTCTTAGTCATTGTACAGAACAAGAAAAATAAGAAAGTGAGTTAATCTATAATCTATAATCTGAGAAACAGAAATTATAACCATATGTGAATCAGTCATATCTCTCTCAAGGCTTACAGTATCTTTTGTGGTTCCAACTTTTTTTTTTAAGTTGTGAAGGTGTTTTATTTGTTTGGTTTTGGTGGGGAAGTTCCTCTTTTTTTTTTTTTAGCCAACAGCTTTTAAATGTTATTTGTTTTCACAGCCTTCACAGTCTGTGTTCTTAAATACTGTACTCTGCTCCCTTCACCTTGCCTTCAGTGTATAAAGCATATATAATCATGGAATTTACTTCTGTGAGTTTCCATCGTGGCCCAGCCTGGAAGGAGTTCTTGATGATGGTTTACATATTGGGCATTTTGCTTGTTAAGAGACTGAAAGATTCAGCTGTGTTACCCTAAGTGATGTGTCTTTATTGTAAATAGGATGTGGAAATTGAGAAGATGACTTGTGGAATCTAAAAGCAAATGAACAGGCTTGTGGACTGGAAGGTGGCTCAGGAAGCAGTGAGGCTCATTATGACCTTTGAGACCTAGTATGAGTCATGGAGTCATCGTCTTGCTGGGCTGAGCCCCTGCTGCCTCTACCTCCCACCGCCTCACTGGGAAGCTAGCCTGCACCCACCTAGTCCTTGTGCCGGGGTTCAGAAGGTCTCAGAGGGGGAGGATGAGTCCAGAACAATCTGCAGGGGCACTGGGTGAGGGCAGTGGTTTTCTGCCTCCTAAATGTGAGTGCTTGGTTTCCTGCACAGGTGAGAGAGTGGGGAAGGAGGCACGCAAACCCACGTTCCTATCACACATACAAATTATTAGGGAGCAGAAGTCTGTGGTAAATGTCTTAGAACACATAAACTACAAACAAGTAAGCTTGGTTTATGGGCCATTTGGGGTTATTCATTAATTTATACTAATTTGCTCTGTTTTATGTTCATTAGTAGAACTCACTAAAGGGAGTTCAGTACAAGTAGGCTTTATAATATAATTGTCCTTGAAAGGCCTTTGTAAGTGGAAATTATGTGAGTGAAATTTGGTTTACAGTTTAAAACTTACCATAATGAATTACGGTCCCAGCCAAGAGCATCATCCTGTGTGAAAAATAATTGACTGCTACTATTAGTACTATATTTAATAATAGTGAAGCATGGCCTGGGAAAATGAGGAGGAGCCCACAACTGTGAAACTTTTGATACTTCAACTTTGGGCAAAGGGCTGTTAAAGAACAATACTCTGGACCAAAGTGGCACAAACTCTAATAAGAGCTGGATCTTACTTAACACCCAAACTGTACTGGGCCCTGTCCTCATCATGGTTTACCTTACTTATGTCCCCACGGCAATCCTGTAAGTAACGTATTGCTGCTCATTTTACAGATGTTGCAAACTGAGGTTGAAAAGTTAAGTGATTTGCCGGGCTTGGTGGCTCAGCCTGTAATCCCAGCGCTTTGGGAGGCCGAGGTGAGTGGATTGCCTGAGCCCGCGGGTTCAAGACCAGCCCGGGTAACTTGGCGAGACCTCATCTCTACAGTAAATCAAAAAAAATTAGCCGTGCGTGGTAGTGCGCACCTGTAGTTCCAGCTACTTGGAAGGCTGAGTGGAAGGATCGCAGGAGCCCAGCAGGTTGAGGCTGCGGTGGCCGGGAGCGGCCACTGCACTCCAGTCTGGGTGACAAAGCGAGACTCCAACTCAAAAAAAAAAAAAAAAGTTAAGTGATTTAACAAAGAGGTCACCTGTGCAGTAGAAGAGGCAGTATGAAGTACTCTTTCTAGTTTTTATTTGTGGGGGAAACTGACACACTAACAATGAGTGATTGTCTCAAGCCGTTGTCTTAACTTCCATGCAGCGTGCTTCTCCAGGGGCCAGCGTTTGAGCTTGGTAATGAGTGGGGAGACAAGGGGGCAGTGGGTGCCCACACAGAGCTCCCTACCTTTCCATCCCCTCTGTCTTTCGGTCCCAGCTCCTGTGTTTTGTTTCTTTCTTTGCCTTTCCTTCCACTGCTTCTCCAAGTCCGCAGGCAGATTGGCAATTTATTTTAAGACTAGTTCCTTTTTAAAATTGTGTTTATCTGTAACACAAGTTTCAGATGAATTTTTCTCTTGCCCTTGAGGCATGGTTTCAGTATAATGGCTTTATTTGGAAACAGTACCTCTTTAGGAAGATAACCTTTTGCCTCATCTTCTCCTTCCCAAGATGGAGCAGAACATCCCCCTCTCAGTGGCTTTTCCTTCTCCATCTTTGCTTGAGCAAAGATGTTGATGTCTCCTAGGCTTGGCTGAGGACTTCCCTCATTCTATGAAAGATCCTGGGGAATCTCACTCATATCTGAATCTTCAGTGACAGTGTTTATTGGTTGTCTCCAAAAGCTGTATTTCTAGCCCAAGAGTTCCCTGCTGAGTTCCAGCACCTGTTGATACAGTTGTCTAATAAAAATCACCTTTAGGGTGTTCCAGAGGCCTCTCAGATTCTGTGTCTGAAACAAGAGATCACCTTTTCCCCAGAAGTTCTTGGTTTCTGTCTCAGTCTGTGACATCACTCCTCACCCAGGATGCTACTACAGAAGCCAGGGATGTTCTAGCCCCACCATCTCTGCATCCTCTGTGGTCCAAGCAAGTCCTGCAAATTCTTCCTTCTTAACATCTCTAGAAGGTGTCTCTCCCGGATCCTATTTTCTCTATACCTGCCTCAGCCCAGGCTGTTTTTCCTGTGTGTAACTCTTGGCATATTCCTCCTGTATCTTGCCTGTGTGAGATCTTTTGAAATCCTTATCCAGTCTGTCACTTCCTTACTAAATCTATTAGTGATGCCTTATTGGCCTAAGGAAAAAAATTCCAACTAACCTTAAGTGAGTTCACAGTGCTCTTCAGTGCCCGATGCGTTCCCAGATGGTACGAGGTGGAGCTGTCCTCTTCAGAACCCTTCTGACTCTAGATCCCTTGCCCTTCACCAGGTGCTGTATTAGATAAGGAGGCAGCAGACATCATACATGCTTAACCTGTTTTATCTTACAAGAGTTGACCAGCCAGTTTAAAAGTTTTAGAGCCCGTCTTGTCAGCAGGGTGGGGAGGAATATCCTTTTATGGGTAGTCCTTTCTATCTCTCTTCTTTGCTAGTGATCACAGTTTTAGATATTTGCACTTTGGAAATCATGAAGGGTAGGAAGAAAAGAGATTCAATCTTACAAATTTTGAACAGGTAGCTGCTGAAGTTGTCCAGATGCGTCCCTCTGGAATATGCCTGTCATAGCATTGTCTTTGTAAATGGCACCCCCTGAGTTGTCCAGTACACAAGCTGTGAGGCTGAATAGGCCAGACCTGGGAACAGACCTGCCATGAGGCTCCAGCATCTGGAAGGAAATGATGCTTGGTTGCTAGGCTTAGGAATGGTGTATATGAGTCTGTGTGTGTGTGTGTGTGTGTGTTTTAAAGGTGAAAGAGAAAGGAACACAGCAATATCAGGGTAATGAAGTCCTGGGGGTGAGGCTCCTTATCTGGGGATGTGACATAAGCAGCCAGGATGTGTGGTGAGGGAGAGAGGATTGCTGGGATCGAGGACAAGGATTGGGGGCTTCTGGAAGGGTTGAGAGAAGTGTTTACTTTTGATCCCTCCTGACCCCCAGTTTGTATCAATGGTTTCTTTTAATGGAAATATTTAAAACTAAGCCAAAATCATTAGGCCTAGATCTATAATCTAAATATTATTTGTGTTGTAGTAAACGAATTGGACTTTATGGCCAAACCTAGTGACCTTTGGGTCTTACCATAGGAAAACATCCTGTGACCCCTCAGGCATGTCTTATTTTCCTCATTTTGGGAAGCAGGCCCCTTACAAAGATATTTACTGATGACTCTTCCCAAGCGCTAAAAAAGTTTAAGTGAAAATGTATCCCTAGTAAAATTCTGCTAGGTGCTGTAATTAATTTCTAGGAATTGCATTTAAAACTGCCCCCCCATACAAACACCTCCTTTTTGAAAAACAAAATTCATTAATCCAAAATTTTCAAATTTTCTGTGTAGCAGTTCCTTTCTATCAGTGCCTTCTGCTAGGGTAACAAATATATTGGGAATGAGGTTGTGGGATATAATTAACTTGTCTGCCTATACTGTTACTCTCTGAACATTTCCATGTTTAATTTGTTTTAGGATGTAGGATGATTGGCGGTTGTATTATGTTAGCAAGCATTTGTCATTTTTGCTATAACAACATCAGCGAAACCCATACAAAAAGCTCCCATCTGACTTTGATTGGAATAGCGCAAGGGATAGATTTTGGTTGCATGTCTTTTCCTAAAGCGTTTGAGCATTTGCTAACAACTTGCAGCCAGCAACGCGGTAATTTTTTCTTTGGTTCCAAGAGTACAGTCTATCAAATCCTTTCTTGTTTCCATAGTACCCTGTCACCTTTCTGGGTTTAGTACAGTTGAGTGACTCAACCACTGGGAGATCTCTTGGGAGAACCGGTCTCTACTCATCACTTGCTTTTGTGAGTGAATGCCGGTGTCTGCGATCAGCTGGAGCAGACCCCTGCCATGGGAGGGGGCTTGGACTCCATGATCCCGGTGACCCCCGTGTTGGGAGGTGGTGTAATATCGTAGAAAAGGGCACCTTGGAAGACACACAGACCTTGTTCCAGCACTTTCTCTTCTGGAGTATCAGTGGCCTAGCGTTTTCCTGGACTTAATTTGTAGCACTGGGGAAATCATGCCTGTCGAGCAGGGGATATGTAAGCTTAGAGATCCTGTGAGAGTGTGTGGGTCTGACAAGTAGTAGATGTTTAATAAATGGTAGCAGTTGTCATTAATATGTATCATCTCCTTACTGGTAGGGACAATCATTTAATGTAAGATCGGAATGGAAAAATATTTGCCACCCATTCCTAAAGGTGGTTGAAGAGAACAGCCTAGTGAGGCTGTTTGAACGTCTTGGAGGAGAAGCGTTTTGTACAGAGGTTTCAAAATCAGGGACTCACACCCTTTCTCTCGGTGCTCTTTCTGAATCCCAAAAGGTGCTTGCATTTGTCCATCTCAGCCAGCCCCTCAGTGCACTGCCTTGCCATGCCACGCGTGGCACCACTTCTTTTCCACCTGCTTCGTGGGTGCCTGACCTGGCCCCCAGTGCCTATTCACCTCCTCAACACTTCTGTCAACTCGATGTCTATTTTGTTTTCATTTTCCTGCTTCAACTTTACATCACTTCATTTTTCTGACAGTGTTTTTCTGTCTGCCCTCCTGCTGTGTGTGTAAAGGACTCTCTCCACCTCCCGGGTCACCTTGTTGACCCTTCCCCCTTGGTGTTTCTTTCCCTGATGAAAAAGGAATAAGACCGCCCTTCTTCCCTTGTTTTGTGCATGTAGACATTTGCTTCCGATGGAAGAATTGACTTGAGGTATGCTTTGGGGAGCACTTGCAATCTGATTTTGCATGAAAGCATTTTGTACCTACTTCACCCCTGCAGGACACTTTTGCCCAGGTATACGGAAGAGCGTGCTCGTGGTGGATGCTGGGTTCTGGTGTTCCGTGTCCTAATATTCCAGGGCATTGCTTTGATCCAAATCAAACCTCCATCGTCTGTAGGACTGATCAAATTCAGCACACATGACAAATAGGCTTTATTTCATGTGAAATCCTGCTCATTTTTTTGGTAGTGACAGCCCAGAGTGCTTTGCTGGAGAGAAGTCTGGAAGAATCCCATGACTGATGAGGGAAGTCACCTCTGTGCGAGGTTGGGGCTTGTGGGCTTGTTTCCCCTGCTTAATGGGTAGGTAATTTGCCAAATACACCAGAGCACTCAGTGTTTTCATATGATCACATGCCCCTTTGCTTTTGACTGTGCTGTTTCCTCCCCCGGGGATGCCCTCACCCTCTGCCTTTCAACTCTTATTTCAAAGATAGGACTGGGCATGGTGGCTCATGCCTGTAATCCCAGTACTTTGGGAGGCGGAGGCGAGAGGATTGCCTGAGCCCAGGGTTTTGAGACCTCGTCTCTACAATAAATAAAAAAACTAGCAGGGTGTGGTGGCATGTGTCTATAGCTCCAGCTACTTGGAAAGCTGAGGCAGAAGGATCACCTGAGCCCAGCAGTCGTGAGCATGCCACTGCACTCCAGCCTGGGTAACAGAGTGAGACTCTGACTCAAAAAAACAGAAAAAAAGAAAAAAAATTCTCCAGGAAGCTTACCCTGATCCCTTCAAGGCAATGTAATCTCTGACTTTAAAATTTCATTTTTAAATCATTGCTTTATTTATTCTGAAAATTAACCCAATTTATTCTAGTTGTGGAATAATTGGAAAGTAGAGAAATACACAAAGAAACAAAAACATGCCATTCATAATTTACCACTTGAAGACACCAACTGTTAACATTTCATCGTTTTAAACCTATTTTCTTTGCCTTTTTCATACACCAATTATTAACGTCTGTCTGGTTTTGCATTCTCCTGTCATGAGCACTACTATTCTATTAATAATTACCCATGAACATTTTAGTGACTATAACATTGCAAGATATGACTAACTAGTGCTCCCGATGTTGACTTTTTAGTTTGTTTTCCATTTTCCTATAAGAATACTAAAATTAACATGTTTGTATATTTTGGATATTTTTAAAAAACAGATTTCCAGAAATGAAATAACTAGACAGTCCTTATTAACGAATTTAAAGACATCTGATGTGTTTTGCTAGATGGAAGACTTTTAGAAAGTTTACTTTTAAACCAAATTCGTATTCCCTCCAGCAGTATATGGAGACCATGAGGTTAAATATTCTATCTTGCTTCTTTGGGAAAAAATAAATGTTCCCTGTGTTATGAGGCTGAAGATCCTAGCACTTATTTACTTGCCCTGGCATTGGCAGATCTTCTTTCCAGAGCACGACGCTTGCCAGCTCCTGCACTGGTAGACTGGCTGTTGGGCTGGCGCTGCGCCTTCCGTTCTCATGGCTGTACTATGCTGTTCCCCAGGGGTGGGTTCTGCCAGGAGTTTTGGACTGATGTAGTGAAGGAAAGGCTGTGCTGTCCCCCGAGCGCTGGCCTTTCCAGTGTCCTCCCTCATTCTGGGGAGTTACACTTGCAGCATGCTTATTCAGTCCCCTTGGCCCAGCTTGTGATGTGAATGACCAGTGACTTTTGCTGGCTAAGGCAGGCAGTCTCTGTGGTGACCGTGATGAGGGAGAGGTGTGGATATGTCTTTTTTTCAAACAAGATTTGGGGACACCATTCTTTTCTTCAGGGATGAGGGGAGACCAGGCTTTTTCATATGTGGGATTTTTTTTTTAAGCGAGATTTCTTACAGAATATTTTCATCTTTTCTTGTCTAGAAAGAAGGAGAAGTATTATTTGAATAGTTGGATGTATGAATGTTTAGAATGTTCTGTTTGCAAAGGAGGTAGATAAAAACCTTCTACTCTTCACAGGTGTTTTCTACTTTTGTTTCTGGTCCCAGAGTAACTGTTCAGTGCCCAGGGTACATGGCTGGCCTCACTGGGAAGTGTCAGCCAGGGTGTCTCTGCCCTGATATTCACCTGTGGCAGAGCCTTTTTCTGAGGGTAGAGAGAAGGGATAAGATCTCTTTAGAAACTAAGCCCTGGTTCACATCAGAAGTGATGTTTGAAGGTCAATCGCTTCTTCAGCATTGGTCCAGACTCATTACAAATTTGGAGATTTTAGTAGAAATTAAGTCTTGGGCCATGTGCATCTGACATCAGTCTGCCTGTTCCAAGGGAGTCTGTATGCCTGACCTGGGAGGTCATCTGCCCTGCCTTTGCCAGAGGCTCAGACCCCTTGTTCATCTTTTCGTCCTGTGGCTTGGGTGTTTTTAATGTTTGGGAATGGTTTATGATGATGAACTAGTATCTTTCTTATAAACTTTTAGGTAATTTAGGGTACATTTGGAACACCTGTTCTCTAGCTGCCTGGACTATCCATTGTCTCTTGGCAAACCTCCTGGATGTGGTGTTCTCCCTGAAAGACCGGACCCTATCTGCTCTTCCCTTGGTGCCTAAACCTCCCAACTCCTATGCCACAGAAGTGGGTCTACCATCAGGCCCTGTGCCTATAGGTGGCCCTTCCCACTATGGTCACCCTAGGCTGTTCCTAGACACAAATGATGATAAAACAACAGCCCCCTCAAGGTTGCAGATTTTTTTTTTTTTTTTTGAGTTGGAGTCTCACTCTATCACCCAGACTGGAGTGCAGTGGCATGCTCCTGGCTACTGCAGCCTCGACCGGCTGGGCTCCGGCGATCCTTCCGCCTCAGCCTTCCAAGTAGCTGGAACTACAGGTGCGCGCTACCATGCCTGGCTAAGGGTTGCAGAGAAATGCCGGGATGTCATCATCCTGAAATGTCTATGGCAGAACCCATGATGTTTGCCAGTTTTCCTCCATCTTTCCTCTAATTCTTTTCTAATCTATAGAACAAGGATGCTGGTGATCATGGACTATATTTCTCATATTTTTGTAAGTAGTCTTGGGCCAAGAAGAGTGTGATACGCTTGAGTACAAGGCTTCATTCCTAAATAATGAAGAGGTAGAGTCTGTTAGAGTATGCATGAAAGAAAGCTTTATGATCACCAATAGCAAATGTGTTTACCCACACACTGCAAGTCTGGTTGGATGGCCTGTGGGGGGCAGCCAGCTTGTTTGGAAGTGTGTGACTCATCTGAGTGCTAAATATTAGGTTTGCTGCTAATGGAACTAATGCAAGTCCCTGTGAGGAATAACAGATACACGTCTTAGCCATAATGTGAGAAAATGAGCAGGGAGGCAAGCCAGGTATCTTCCCAGATATTTCTAAGTCCTGAGGGATGGAGGGCCAAGTCCCTGAGGATGAATTGCTTGACAGCTGATCTCAAATTGGAGTCAGTGTGGTATGCTAGGAGGAAGGGAAGGCTCAGTGTAAACCTGTTGTCTCTTCCTCGAGCCTCTGTTTACTTAAAATGTTTAGAGTGGGATGGGGTGGGGGGGTAGTCTTTTAATTGATACATAATTGAAAACATGTATGAAATCTATTGCAGATATAGCATGGAATAGAATACAACATGTGTAAATAGAATGCAGTTGGTATGAATATTTAAGATAAAGCTTGAGATGTCAAGGAACTTTTGAATTCCACTGAGTATAACTTAAGACCACATCTCCATTCACCTGACTCCCATTCCCAGAATCTGCAAGCATGCTCCTGAGTGACTGTCAGGGACATTTTGGTGGAAAAGTTTGAGAAGCTCTGATAAGGGAATGAAGCAGGCGACTGAAACTACTGGTGTGCTTTTAAGAGAAGTTGGAAGAAGAGAGATTTTTTGTGCAGAAAGTAGTGAAAGCACAGGACCCTACCTGGGTGGCACGAATATGCACGGCCTGCCCAGCCCTATCTACTAGGGAGGGATGGGAAGTACAGTCACACGGAAAAGGTCTTCCCATAGGAAATACATGATGGGCAGGAGGGAGACCACGCACTGCTTGGGTCTAGCTGATTGTTGATGGGTTTTTGGATTTTTCAGGAAAAGTTGGACATTTAGGTTTCTGTGTAGTTTTCTGATCTTAAAACTGATGTGGGCCAAACAAAACACATGTATGCGTGGCAAGTAGATGACCATTCCCACCTCAATTCTTAGTAAGGCCGGCTGGTCCAGTGAGGGGTTAAATGATTGGCACACTTAGTTCTGTGTGTGCAGAAGTCTCTAAAGGTATTTGCAGCTATTTGTTGAGTTTCTGTGACGTTCTGTAACTCTTGTGTCAGAGAACTGGGTTTTTCTGTTAAATTAGTTCAAATATTCCTTCTAGCCTCAGTCTCTATGTGACATCATAGAAAGCCTCAGAGGCCACCTGGCCCACTGCTTCTCGTACTCATCCTGCCCTGTGAGGGGGAAGCAATCTTGGTCTTGCCAGGACCCTGGTATCTGTGGCACCCCTTGCATCTCTTTGGTCCTCCTTCCCCAGCCCCAGAGGCAGAACAGGGTTGGATCGGAATGTTAGCAGGCATTAGGTGAGAATAGTGGAATCAATACTCAAGCCTCCACTACTTCCTAGAGCTGTGTTGGCTTCTCCCAAGTCTTTGTAGCTGGCCTTGGGCTGCTAAAATTCAGTCCAGAGGTATTACAGATTGCCTGGCCTTCTTCCAGACTGGGCATTTGGCACAATGTGGGCCAAGAGAACTGAGGCTGCTGAGTGATCTCTGCTCCTGCTGGTTCATTCACTGGAGAAAGGAAGGTTACTCTTCTCCATGTCCCAGAGACATACTGGGGACAATGCTTGTAGCTTCCACTGATGGAGGTGCTTCCCATTGGTTTCAGGAAAAGGACCATAATCCTCATGACATGGCCTCCAAAGGCCTGGTGTGAACAGAACCCATGTTCCAGCTGAGCCTCTTCTCATTCACTCCCAGCTTTGCCCTCTGCATTTCAAAGCCAGGGCCTTGATTCAGGTGTTTTACTGTTGTTGTTCGTTTGTTCGTTTGTTTTTGGAGGGGAGGCACAATATATTTGTATATTTTTATCAAGTTTTAATTTTGGAATAATTTTAGATTTACAGATTGCCAAGATAATACAGAGTTCCTGTATACCTCTTACTCAATTAGCACTAATTTAATATATTAACATTTGCTGTGCTACATTCACCTTAAAAAGAAACAAACATTGGTATATTGCTATTAACGAAATGTTAGGCTCTAGTTGGATTCCACCAGCTTTTTCATTAATTTTTAAAATCTGTTCTGGGATGTGATCCAGGATGCCATATTGAATTTAGGCTTATTTCAGTTTTACCAAAATGCCTTGCTTTCTACCATCTCACAGTCCATAGAGCATCTAAATATGCCTTTTTCTTTTTTTAAACCTTCTCTATGTACAACCATTCTCAACTTAGTGAGCTTCCTGGGAATTATATCTTCATCTGTGGGCGAGATTCTATCTACAGCTCCCTCACTTCCCTGGAACTTGTGAGGTAGGCGCCACCTCTGCTCCACTCACGATTGTGCCCTCAGCTTCGGCACAGGCCAGAGCTGTGGCACGCTCAGTAAGTATCTGTGAACTGACTGAGCAGCCAGCCTCAGTAAATCCTTTCCCGCAAATGACAGATCTGTTAGCCTATGTGGGATTTGCCAGGCCAGGAGCTTTACACACAGAACAGGCGTTGAAGCTGTCAGGTGGGTAACTAGTGTGAGCCACAAGCTGCAGTCACATCTGTTTCATTTTTCCAGTCATGCTGGTGTGTAATCATACCTGTGTTTATCTTTTTTTTTTTTTTTGAGTTGGAGTCTCACTTTCTCGCCCAGGCTGGAGTGTAGTGGCCACTCCCGGCCACCACAGCCTCGACCTGCTGGGCTCCGGCGATCCTTCTGCCTCAGTCTTCCAAGTAGCTGGAACTACAGGTGCGTGTTACCATGCACAGCTAATTTTTTGATTTATTGTAGACATGAGGTCTCGCTTGCCCAGGCAGGTCCCAAACCTGCGGGCTCAGGCAATCCACTCACCTCAGCCTCCCGAGGCGTGGGATTACAGGCTTGAGCCACCGAGCCCGGCTACCTGTGTTTATCTTAAGGAGAATTCAGCTATGCACACTGGGCTGGAAAAGGGGAGCAGAGATAACTTCTTCTTCCCAATCGGTGCCTCGATCAGGTACATGCTGCTTTGTTTTAAGGATGGTGGGCTGCTGACAGCAGGAGAGGCCTCCTGGGGCAGAGATTGACCAGGAGCAGCAGGCCTTTACCTCGAGTGCCAGGGTCTATGATGGCCCAGAGAGAGGACTCTCCTGATGAAAGACTGTTGTCTCCAAGCATGGTCTCACCTGCTCCCCATCAAAGAAGTGATGATCTCAGTGACATTGACCTTAAGTGACTTTTACTGCATGCCACAAGTTGATTTCGTTAAAAAATTTTTTATTTAAAATAAAGTAATATGTGCATATAAATTGAAAAGTTTAGTAGTGTCAAAGCTTACAACTAAAAATAACAGTTCCCTACTCATGCCCTGATATCAAGGTCTGCTTTTCAGAGTCAGCTACTTTAGACTCTTTCAACTGGTTCTTTTGATACTTGCCTCTAAATTTTAAAATCATACACACCTATTTCTAGTTCTTGTTTTAACAGTGTTAGACATTATCTATTCAAATCTCTCTTTCTCTATCCTCTCAATCTATTTAATTCTATCAGTATGTATACAATAAAATGCTATATATGCACACACAATTTGGTTAAATCTGTACTCAGTATTCTTATTATTATAACTAAAATTTGCTAACTGTTGAGCAATGTAGAATTAAAATTTCACTTTTTATATCGTACAGCCTTTTTGTTTTTCCTTTGAATTCAAAATGGCCCTGTGTTTTCATTAGTTTAGTTTATTTCAAATGTTTGGCTGCATTCCCAAGGTCTCCACCAACTCTACAAAACCCTAAACAACATTTTCCAGAGTTAAATGCCAGATTATATTTGTTAGTCCCAATTTCTCCTCTGGTGAGATTCTTCCTGGAACCTCCACTCTTCCATGCCAGTTGGGACTGTGTTCTCTTTGGGAAGACACAAAGGAAAATTTTATTACATTCCAGTACCAGAAAGAGTGTTCTCTTCTTGAGAAATAGTCTCTTATATTTTTTTGTTCACTCTATGAGCACCTTGATGTTGTAACTGATGATGCTTCCTGTTCTGCCTTGGCTCCCAGGAGACTTGGGGTCCAATATAGGGCCATCTTCTTCCCCCAGTAGCCCTGCTTCCCCAAGTCACCCAAGCCATACTATTTTGTGCATTTATTTTATTCCAGTTTCATCTTATTTTTCTCTCCTCAACTCCCTTTTGGTTAGATGTAATCTTTAAAACATGTATTTTATACATTAGCACAAAAAATACAAACTAGGCCACACATAGCTTGTTTTGACAAAGAAGTTGAGAATATCCATCGTGAAAAGGACAGTCTCTTCAATAAATGGTGCTGGGAAAACTGGATATACATGTTCAGAAGATGATACTAGACCCCTATTTCTCACCATATGTAAAAATCAACTCAAAATGGACTAAAGACTTAAATGTAAGAACCGAAACTATCAAACTACTAGAAGGAAACTTTAGAGAAAGGCTTCAGGACATTGTTTTGGGCAAAAATTTCTTGAGTAAGACTCCAAAAGTACAGGCAATCAAAGCAAAAATGGACAAATAGGATTATATCAAGTTCAAAAGCTTTTGCACAGCAAAGGAAACAATTCACATAGTGAATACACAACTTATGGAATAGAAGAAAATATTTATAAGTTATTCATCAGACAAGAGATTAATAATCAGAATATATAAGGAACTCAACTTGATAGAAAAAAAATATGTTTTTATTGATATATAAGTAAAAATTGACTAAAAATAAGCAAATGATCTGAAACGAATGATCTGAATAGCCATTTTTCAAAAGAGGACATGCAAATGACAACAGGTATATGAAAAAATGTTCAATATCACTAATCAGGGAAATGCAGACTAAAACCACAGTGAGACATAATATCACCCCAGTTAAAATGGCTATTTCCAGAAAGACAGCTTTTTAACAAATGCTGGTGAGGGTGTGAAAAAGGTATGTCCATGAACACTGTTGGTAGGGAAGTAAGTACAACCACCATGGAAAGCAATATGGAGGTTTCTCAGAAAAACTGAAAATAGAACTACCACATGATAAAAGTGGAATTACTAGGTCATATAATAACTGTTTAGCCTTTCAAGGAACTGCCAGACTTCTTTTCAAAGCAGCCACATCATTCTGTATTCCCAGCAGCAGCAGTGTATGAGGATTCCAATTGCTCCACATCCTTGGAAACACTTGTTATTGTCTGTCTTTTTTATTACAGCCATCTTAGTGGGTGTGAAGTGGCATTTCATTGTGATTTTTACTTGCAATTCTATAATGACGAATACTGTTGAGCCTCTTCTCTTTTCCTTATCAGCCATTTGTATATCTTTCTTGGAGAAAGATAACAAATACACATATTCTGCTCATTTTAAAACTGACAGGTTTGTTGATATGTAATTTACATGTCATACAGTTTATCCATTTAAAATGTACAATTCAGTGGTTTTTAATGTATTTACGGAGTACAAGTATCACAACAATAAAAAATGTTTTCATCATCTCAAAAAGAAACCCTGTACCCATTAGCAGGCCCTGCTTTGCCTACTTTTAATGTCTTGTCTTTTTAATATTGCGTGGTAAGACTTCTTTAAACAAGTCCCTGATCCGCTAGATAATTGGCAAGTATTTTTTCCAATTCTCTGAGGTTTTTTCTCTTTTGATGGTATTATTTGCAACTAAAAAATACAAGTTTCAGTGTAATTCACTTTTTTTTTCTTTTGTCACTTTGCTTTTGGTGTTATGTCTTTTTCCTTGTATTTGAAAATGGTATTTGTTCTGTAACCCTCCTCAGATTCTTTTTGAGATCTAAGCCAGACACAAAAGCAAAACAAAGCTATGATGGCACATACTCTCTTCCCATGCCGTCTTGGCAGGGAGTTCAGTAGTAAGTTCTGTGTGTTGACTTCTCAGTAGAGGGGAAGACCTGGCAATATGCAAAGTAGCCTGTAGCCAAGCAGCTCCAGGGACCCCATGACTGCCATGAGAGAGGGTTTTGGTGTCGAGAGATCAGGGGCCTTCAGCCCTTGTGCCCTAAATATGTTTACATATTTAACCTCTGCCTCAGGTAGGCCTTGGGCTGGGCAGCAGGTAAAACCTGGAATAAGGTTAATTCTTGGGGCTGCTGAGGGACAGAACCACAGCAATGCCAGTGGCCACTGCAGGGGTCTCTAAACAGGCAGCTTCCCTGTGTGCACACTAGATCTCCTCAGAAGGCAGCCTAGGCCAAGCACAAGGGCAGAATAGGAGTTAATTTATGAACTCCACAGACATTTGTTGACTAGCCAGGGAACTTAGCCAACATTTACACTGTCATCTTTGTTTCTATTCCATTACTTAGGAGGCTGGTGCATGTGTATAATTTGGGGTTGTGTGCGTGTAACAAATACATATATACATGTATGTTTATAACATGCTTATCCATTGGTCCCAGTCACTGTCCATGTGGTTGGTTCAGCAGCCAATCACTGACTTGCTGTGTCCCAGTCTACGGACTGGAGTGCAGCCTGCTCTGAAGCCTCTGTCTTCCTTCAAGATGCCACAGTCTGAGAGCAACATGAACTCCATTCAAGTCAGGGTCTGGTTGGTTGTCGGCTAGTTCATAGCTCCATTCAAGTCAGGGTCTGGTTGTGAATTATTCAGATCCTTTGTTTCCCTTTCAGCCTCACACTTGTCCTTTCACAGCCCATTAGTTCTGTTTCAAGGACAGAGAGAGAGAGAGAGAGAGAGAGAGAAACCTAATTCAGCGTGTTTGAAGCTTTGTGATAAAGAGGTGAACCAGTTTTGAAATGGCATTCTTAAATCATCTGTGAATTTCATCAGTGTTGATCTTGTTCCTTATTTTCATAGATAATTGATTTGATAGTTTTGAATTTTTAAACACAGTGAATGCATACATAGTTTAAAAAAAGGAATGAAACATAATGTGAGGACTTTCCCTCCCCAACCCTATCCAACCCTACATCCACTCTGCAGAGGCAACTACTGTTAAGTTTCTTGCGCAACTCTCTGAGTTTTTGAAAAATTTGTATACTCAAACATTTTGATAAAAATACACAGATGGGATCATATTATACACAATGTTCTGCATCTTGTTCCTCCTTTTGTTCTTAAGAGATGTTGCTTGGAGATGTTTCCACACCAGCAGTAGAAACTCATTGCACTCCCGTTGGAGTTACAGAGTGTTCCTACAGAAATGATGATGACTCATTTTATCAGCTCTCTCGTGATGGACAGCTAAATCGTTTCTTGCTGTTTTTGCTACAACCCACAATGCTCAGTGAAACTCTTGAGTAAGTATCTGTCTTCTGCACTTTTGCAAGTTTGGGTGGATGGATTATTATGTTTGCCATTTAACTGTGAAGGGTAACAGTTTATAGTGATCCCCAGCTGGGCTGTGGAATCCTGAGTTGTTGGTCTGGTTTGAGAATGGGCCGACAAGAAAGGCTTGTGTTCAGATTTTGAGAAGATATTTGAGTGCTCCATTAGAAAAGGACCTAGACATATGTCCACTTCAGGAACAGGTCTGAATATGGTATTGGACCTCTTTGCAGCTTCATAATACTTTAGAGGCTAGAGGGACCATGGCTACGTTTTCACCTGGGCTTGGAGTAGAACCAGAGGGCCCAGCTTGGTTGGAGAAGAGCTTTCCAGAGTACAAACTGCATGAAGGTTTGTATTTGTGAATAGCTACCATGTAGCAAAATAGACTTTGTAACATTTCGTATTGGAGAAACACTTTTGCAGTGAAAGGGACCTGGAGACATGGTCACTAGAGGGGATCAGCAGTGAAAATTCTTCACTATTTCAACTGGCGGAGAGAAGTGTCTTGAAGTCCTAGTGGACGAGATGGGGGGCAGCTTAGTGTGGCCAAGCCGAGGCAGGTGTAAGGTAGAAGGTCGGGTCTGGCCTTGTGACCTGCTGCAGGGGTGCAATTTCTCAAGCAGGGATCCCTGGGCCTCCTCATGGCTGGTGAAGAGGAATGACAGGTGGGCCGAGATAGCCTTGATTCGTCCTGGTCTCTGCTCCTGCCTGGTGTAACATTTGGCACTTACTAGTTCTTACTCAATAAGTAATTTTTGGGAGAATGAACTTTAGTGGCTGGTTTCTCCTATCAGTGGTTTGGAATAGTCAACATGAGAAGGAGAAGTGTGGGCTGTTGGAAGGTGATTGTTCCTCAGTGACCTGAGGCAGGGAACGTGGACGTGTCTTTCATGCTTTCACACACAGTAGCACATTGAATCCTTATAACATCCTCGGTGGTGGATGTTATCAGTATTTACAGACAAGAATACCAGCAGAGTCTGCAAGTGCCTGCGCCTCCTTCATTGTTATCCTTGTCATGAGGCATGTGGCCTTATCAAGGGCAGTAGCAGTGAGTGAGCCCTGACTGCTGCTCGGCCTGTGTCTGTCCTCGCCCAGTGAGACACTGAGCTTGATGTGCTTGGGTGCTTGGTTGGCTGGTGGTTGGACGTGCTGAAGCTGGCCCAAAGTTTGGGCCTTGTTTCTCAGAAGTGAGGGTTTCGTGGGGGTTCTGTATATAATCTTCTGAAAACAGGAACACGAGGTCACTTTGTCTGACTTATATGCGTGTGCTCGCTCAAGAGCCATGGCCTGTAGCTGTGCCCTGATGGGTCTGGTTCATGCAGGTTTTCTCATGATGCACACATTCCCGGGTGTAACGTGGGAGTTGTCTTGTCTGAGAGACATCAGTGAGATACTGGCTCAGTGTCCAAGATGTTTCTGGGTGCTCAGTGTACAAAACATGTGTGATTGGCCTAAGGAAACCAGCAGAAACCAGTCGGAATAGAGAGCCAAGTATCAGTGCTGACATGAGAGCGGGAGCAGAGCCGAGACTAGATGCTCACCCAGAGCCTCTCAGCACATCCCGGAAGGGTTCTTACAGCCAGAGTCAGGGTGAGCGATGCTGCATTCGCTGTCGGAGTTTAGACTACTGTCAGAAAATAGCTAGTCACTTCCCTCCAGAAGCTTCTTAGAGACTCTGTTGAATCCTCCAAACTTCCTAAACAGGACCTGAAGCCACAGTTTTTGTTGCCAGGGAGGCCCTGCCTATCTTCTTCCCCAGTCCTGCTGCAAGAGCTCTGCATTTCACACTGTCTATATTCCTTTCTGTTCACCGTTAGAATCGTGGGCAGTTATGGTGAACTTCTGGTTTTTCTGAGTAAAGCTGGGTGTCCATCTTACCCAGAGTGGGCACAGTGTGCTGATACGATGCCTGAGTGATGATCAGCACGTTGCCTAGTGTGTCACTCTCCCTGAGCCTCAGCCAGTGTTTCTTGATGTAAAAATAGCATTTTGTTTTCTATCAGTTTTACGCTTCAGTCCTGCCACATGGCATGTACTTTGTCATCATTCTCTCCCCTCTGCCCCCCAGGAAACTTTTTGAGAGATCCAGTTAAGCTCTGTCTTTATCTCTCTCAGCACATTGTGCTGTCCTCGCTGCATTGAATCTTGCCTTGTGGTGACCCCATATAAAGCAATCAGGATCAGTTTCCAAACTTCAGCGCATTTAGTCTAATTGAATTACAGTTTTTGAGCAGACAGAAGAGGAAGTGTTTCCTGAACACCTGACCTGGGTCAGACACTGGGGCCAACAGGGTGGACGAGGCAGAGCTCTTAAGTTTCAGATGCTTCTGAAGATCCAGCAGGGCCCAGAGTGTATGACCTCAGCACAATGCAGAGTGTGGCAGGGGTGTGAGGGAGTCGGCTATCACCAGGGAGAGAACATAGGCCCTTGGAAGCAGCCTCAGACCAGCTGAGGGATGGTGTCTACATGCTCAGCTTCTGCATAGAGGGGGTTCCTTCCTGATTGCCTCGCAGACAGTACACTGAGCAGGCCTCCTGGCTGATGGAGGCCTGCTCCTTCACACAGCATGGTTGGGACCAGATAAGTTAATGTAAGTGGAAATTTGTTGTAAGTTGAAGTACTGATAGTTGTCGTTAAATTTAGTCAGAGCCCCAGAGGAAAACTAACAAGTCACTCTCTGGAAGTTGGGAAAATTTGCATCCAAGTGACACTGAGACTGAGCCTCTATTAAGAAGCACATTCCAGGTAGAGATAACATAGACCTATACTTTTCTTGAGGACAGTGGATGGAGGATGGCTGAGTGGTGGGGCTGGGAGGAGTCGCAGAGGCAGGAGTGCAGTGGGGCAAGGTGCAGCCAGGCCAGCAGGACCTGCCTGGGAGCCTGGACCCAAACATCCCGCCAAGGCTCCTGGGTTCCCAGGGAAGCCTGCATGTGGGCTCTTTGAGCCCACTGAGCTTTGCCTTAGCATCCGTCAGCCTCACTCATTTGCTTGTTGGTGCAATGAAGCCCAACAAATAGAAAACCACATCCAGAGGAATGGAATTTTCCTTTAAGAAGAAAAAAGAAACCCACCAGGAATGGGAGCCCTGGAGATTTCACACAGGAGGTGGTGTGCTGTGGAGGTCCTTTCCGATCTCTGACAGGGCAAACCCTTGAGCTTTGTGAAGACTCTTGAGAAGTCAGGGGACAGTTGCAGTATCAGTGGCCACCAGCAGGCCGTGGTGTGGACAGTGGGCTGGCTGGGATGCTAGAGCGGTCAGGGGGTGGCTCTCCAGTCTCTGCTGCTCCCTGCCTGCATCTTTCTCATCTTCCTCCTTTCGTACCAGCAAGCTTCTGTGCCTTCTCTGCTCACCTCTTGGTCCCTGATGCTGGGGGGGAGGGAGTGGGCAGTGGTGCTATTCCCTGAAGTCAGGAGCACTGGGTATCTGCAGGTGCTCACCTCTTGAGATGCCCGGTTCGAGATTCCTGTGAGCACCTGGACAAGATCTCAGGGGGCAGTTGGACTAGGGTCCCTGGCTCAGGAGAGGGCCCTGCATGGCATTGTGTGCTAGAGTTCTTGCATGGACAGGACACCTGCAAGAGGGCTACAGCTGGAGAGATGTAGAGGCTGTTGACAGCTATCTGGGCCCAGCCAGAATTGGGCAAACTGTAGAGTGAGCTTAAAAGCAGAAAGCCAGTCTGGGGAAATACTGAGACCGGGGCTCTGAATAATGAATGCGGAGCTGACATAAATGAGGCAGCCTCCAGTCATAGCTAGACTTTGGGCAGCTCCAGCTTCCTACACACATTGAGAGAAGTGAGCATTGGCCCAAGCCCCAGGTGACTGTCAGAGGAACTTGCACTGGCCAAGATCGCAGGGTTTAGAGAATTGCATGACAAATGAGTCAACAGATGATTATCTTTTGACAACTGAGTCTACCAGTGAAATTTAGATATTTTTAATAGATGCAAGGAACTAGTTTGTTATGCGTTTATTGACATTTCTGTCACTGCTTGCGTTTGCTTTTTTATTGTTACCACATCAACTTCATTTTCTCTCTTCATCCCCCATTTCATTAAAAGAAAACCATATGAAATGATTTTAACAATAGATTTTAGCAAATAGGACACAGTAACAACTATTAGAAATGATAGCTGATGGAGCTGGGAGGTAAAGGGATTAAGGTTTGCTGATATCCTTGCAGAAAGACTTGTTTCGGGCGGAAAAGCCATTGCTTATTTTCTTTCTTTTTTTTTTTTTTGAGTTGGAGTCTTACTCTGTCGCCCAGACTGGAGTACAGTGGCCGCTCCCGGCCACTGCAGCCTCGACCTGCTGGGCTCTGGTGATCCTTCCGCCTCAGCCTTCCAAGTAGCTGGAACTACAGGCGCGCGCTACCGTGCCCGGCTAATTTTTTTTTTATTTATTGTAGAGAAGAGGTCTTGCCAAGTTGCCCAGGTGGGTCTCGAACCTGCGGGCTCAGGCAATCCACTCACCTCAGCCTCCCAAAGGCGCGGGATTACAGGCTGAGCCACCGAGCCCGCCTTCATTGCTTATTCTCAACACTTAAAGGGTTGTTTTGCTTTTAAACCTGAGTTCTGCTGTCCTCCTTCTGTGGTGTTTTCGTACACCTCCCTACCCACTCACCCCACACACTGGGGAAGAGAAAGGTAAGAGGGAAAAAGCCGGGAAGGTCAGAGGATTCTAAGGTCAGTCCTCAAAACAACATCAAGAGAGATGCCGGGTGTGGCCACAAATCAGAGGTGGTGAAGAAGGTCCCTTGGACCATGTGTCCAACATGTTGTAGGTGTGCATTTCCTTTAATTCTTTAAACACACTAGTGTGTCCCTGCCTTCCTATTTAGGAGAATAAGGGAAGGAGAGCAGAAGTTACTACCCAACCACTGGACTTATCAAAATTGCAGGAAGTTCTTGAAGCAGAGGTGCAGGACATGTACATGGGAGGGGGAGTGGCCACTGGAGTCGTCCGTGGTAGATTCATGTTTAGGAGGAAATTCATATATAAGTTGAGACCTGAGAATGAGTGATAGGTGAAGTCGGGCGGGCTATGGTGGGCTTGGTGTGGGGATGCACTGGCAACTGAAGCCCCAGGGAACCACAGTACAGGACTTTTGGGAACTGGAGGTGCCTGGCTGACATGAGGTACCTGAAGGACACACGGGCCCAGCCTGTTCTCCTGGGAGCCCTGGGATGCCATGGAGGCATCTGACAGAATCAGTTTCAAGGTTTTAAGACATCACTTTGTCAGTTTATGGATGAATGCAGTCTAAGGTGTTTGAATTAATTCGCAGATCAAACACCTCCACATGACCATTATCACCGTATTGATGAAGGGAAGGCCAGCTAGGGATTTAGGATTAAAAGGAGCATCATATGTATCCATGTAGCAAACCTGTGTTCCTGCTTTTATTTATTCTGTACCCAGTCCCAGTTTCTTCATTGCCCTTTTGGGGACGTTCTTTCGGTGGGTAGCATGAGGGCTTCTTTGAGTCAGCAGAGTCCCTACCAGCTGTACAGGTTGAGGCTCAGGGGAGTTTCCTGGCAGTCCTACACTAGATCAAGAAGGTTCCCTGATGGGGTCTCTCACCGTGTTGCTGCTTCCTCTTTTGTGTTCAGAAGCAGAAGGTAGGCAGCACACAATCAAAAGTCATCTATGTGACTGAGAGGGAGATTTTCTTTTTTGGTACAAAGAAATCTAATCAGAGAAGTATTATGAGTGTTAGCTCTGGCAGTCCCTAGAAGGGAACTTCACTGGGTGGAAACTGCTCATGGGGCAGGCAGACAGTGGTGCCCTTCTCAAGAGGGGAAGGAGCATCTTTGCTGGTGCCCTTGGGCACTGCCCACAAGAGCACCATGCTGCCTCTCCCGTCCACAGTAGACAACACAGAGTGACCAGCCTCCGTCTTCCATGTCCATTCTTGTCATTGGTCTGGCCTGGAGACAGTGGATTGAACCAACTTTTAAGAATCATTCATGTGAATTTATGTTAAACAGGAATGATCAAGTTGGAACAGACCCGGAACTGAAATCATTTTCCTGGCACATATGTGCTCAATCTTTCTATTTTTAGCTTATGCTTGCGTGGCACTTGAGAAATTCCTGAGTTTTTTCTAATACATAGACATTTTGCTGTGGCAACACATGGAACTGACTCTTTCCCCCAAAATTTGTCTTTGAGAGCTTAGCTCCTTAACACTTAAAATCAGTTCATGGTAGGAAGCAGAAAGTCTCCTAGGTACAAGGAAATAGCGTTTTGACTCTAGATCAGATAGTATTAGCAGATTTAATGAAAATATGTGCTGCTAGAATTGAGGGTGTGAAATTTGGTAGTAATGAAAAGAAATAAGATGTATACCATGGCAGTGCTTGCCAGTACTTTTGTGGGAGGAAAGCGGTGACAGGGTGTGCCATAAGCCATGAACTTTTTCATTGAAAGGGAAATAGGCTCTCTCAGATTGCTTTGAGTTACATTGTCCCCGCTATTGTTACCAAACCGGTAATTGTCTCAGCCATGGTGGAAACTAGTGCAGTTTCCAAACTTCTAGTTCGTTCCAGTATACTGTAGATCACAGGTTCCATGTTCCCACTATCCAGAGACGTGAAAGTTGGTTGTAGAAAATTTCACTGAATTTTTAGGTTGGGTTTTGCTTGACTGTGATTCTCAAGAATAAGCCCACACAATACAGAATGTAACAACGCATCAGGAAGTCCATAGAATAGTCATCATGCACCAGGGAGTTTACATGCATTATTTCATCTAAACCTCTAGGCGAGACTAGAATAATTTCACTCTATAGATACATCAAAGCTTAGAGACCTGACCAGAGTCGGGTCTCTGTTCAGGCACAGAAGCAGGCTAGGGCAGGTAAGCTTGGCATGTTCATGTTCATTCTAGTAAGTCACATGGTCTTTATTTTTTGAATTTTTTGTTCTTATAACTTCAGAGGGCACATATGCGAGTTTGTTACGTGGTTGTATTGGGTAGTGGTGGGGTTTGGGTTTCTAGTGAACCCATCCCCCAAATAGTGAACATTGTATCCAACAGGTAATTTTTCGTCCCTCACCTTCCTCTCACTTTTTCACCTTTTGTAGTCCCTAGTGTCTATTATTTTCTTCTGTGTGTCCATCATATTGTCCTTAAATGTGGATGGCATCATCATTTATTTAGCCATTTGTCATATTTTAGTTAAATCTCAGCTCTTTTCAATTTCTTATACTCTTTGCAGTTAGAATCCAGACTTTCTGCAGTTAGAATCCAGAGAATCTAACAACCTTTCCTTCTAAAATAGAAGTCAGATAGGAAATCCTTATCCATTTTTTTGTCATTTTGCTCTTGGAGCTGCTGTACTTATTACTCTTTCTAGATATTTTTGCCTGCAAGTGGTGAGAAGTTGATATTTTCTCTTTGGTGGTTAAGTTTTGACCCTGCTGGCAAAGATTTAGGCCCATCTGGAGAAGAATAGTCTTTAAGTATGTATCTCAGCTACCCATTTGGGGAGCACTGTAGTTGGAAACAACTAGCTTTTCATTCTTCCTAATCACTTCTTATGATAGCATCAAATCAGGCACCCAAGTTATAGATGAGGTGGCTTCAGAGCCAAACTGTTGATGTGTTTTCATAATATAGCTCTTATGCTCTGTGAAGTTATGTCCAAAAGGGCAACTTTTCTGGATTAGGTTTTTAGGGAGAGCATCTGAAGGTTTGATCTCTGTTCAGTGCTTTTGTTGGCATTGGTCCCATACAAAGGTTGATTACATTTATGTGTTGCCAGCAAATGCTTGTTCCATCTGTTCTCACTACTTTCAGACCATTCTGATTAAATCTCCTGGTCATCAGTTTTTGAATGAATGATGTTTTGTGGCATTGGGAAAATCTGTTGGATAAACCTTTCTGGCTGCAGCCCATGCATTCATTTTATATTGTTCTGTGCCTTAAAGTTGCACCTCTAAGTATTTT
>CAUYQG010099716.1:0-24788 GCA_963574415.1 Tarsius wallacei
TTAGATACACAAATATTCCCCACTGTGTTGCAGTTGCCTACAGCATCTTAGTACAGTGGCATGCTGTACAGGTTTGTAGCTCAGGCTGTACCACATAGCACAGGTGTGTAGCAGGTGCTACCTCTAGGTTTGCGTAATGCACGCTATGATGTTCCCACAACAATGAAGTCACCTAACAATGCATTTCTCAGATGTATCCCTGTGGTTAAGCGACGCATGACGGTCACTTATGGCCCAAGTTACATGGGGTGCCAGGGAAGCCCTTGCCAGGAGCTGGTCTGAGGAGCCCTTTCTCCTGGGTGTTGCAGCTCTCTGTGGTTGGAGTGAGCCTCACCTACTACGTGGCCTCCGGCCATCTTGCTACTCTTGCTGGGGATGTCACCGACCGGTTCCATAGGAGACTTTGCCAAGCGTTTATGGACCTCACTCTCATGGCATCGTGGAATCAGGTATGCTGGGGGCAGGGGGCAGGGATCAAGCCATGCCATTAGGGGCCATGCCCGGTGTCCAAAAGGCAGAGGTCACGTGAGCTCGAGAAGGTATTAGACAGCGGATTTGTTCCATATAGAGTAGTAATACCTGGAATTCTTGTATGGGCGTGACCAGTTCAGTGAAGGGCCTGGAGAACTTAGGACAGGCTTTGCACACCAGGTTGCACACCAGGGAAACGGGGATTCTGCGTGGGGCAGAGCTCAAGAGCCTGAAATTCCTCCAGTGACTCTATGGGACCCTGAACAGCCAAGGAAGCAGGTGGCGATGCAGCGTGAAGGAGGGAGGCTGGTGCTGACTTGCCTAGACTTGTGTCTGCTTTCTTTCTCCATCCTGATGACAGCCCTGGGTGCAGGCAGCATTAGCTGCTCTTTGCAAATGAAGCCACCAAGTCTCAGGGAAAGTCTCAGGTTCCACGAGGGGAAGGAGTCTAGCTTCACAGTCCCCACACCTCCATTACCCAGACACTGCGATGGGAGCTTCTACCAGGAGGACCAAGCAAGCATACACAGATGGGCCTGGGTGAGCCCTGGGAAGGGGGTCTCCATGGGGCGGGGCAGGATCCTGCAACAGCCTGCCGGGCCCCCCCTGTGACTCTGCATTTAGGCTGCGGGGGATGTGTGGAAGCCAAGTCCATACAGTTGGCCTGCTGTCCTCATAGCTGGCCTCTCCCCAACCCCCGCTTCCACCCGAGAACCCTCCCCAGACCACACTTTTCCACCCACCTAGAGGGCAGTCAGGGCCCAGGACTATCCATAGCCCAGGGTGACCTCACACCCTCAGGGTTGGATGGGTCTTGGAACAGCCTGGAAGAGCAGGAGCCAGTTCTTCCCCAACTGCAGGCCCTCCAGTCCCCAGCTCCATCGGTCTCCTCCAGCCTCTCTCTTCCTCCTTTGGGCTCCAGGCCCCTGACCCGGCTCTCCTGTCCACCCTTTTGGGAGACCTGGGTGGGATGAGGTCAGTGTCCTCCACGTCTCTGCTTCTTCCACCAAAGCGCCAGCCCCCATCTCCTTGTTGGAGACTGTTTTGTTGCAAGCAACACAAACCCTCTTCTCTGGGGGGAAAGGGGGCTCAGAAGGAGCCCAAGCAGAGGAATATTGGACTTTTCTCCTGAAGAAAAAAAGAACACACGAGTCCAATGAGCCAGAACATCACACTACAGGTAAGTCCAAGCAGGGCTGTTATTCTAGACAGGCAGCAAGGGACAGTGGAAGTGTAGGGTTCATGATGAACTGGTCCCCACTGCTCAGGAGAGTTGACCTGGCTGGATGGAGGTTCATCTTGTGCCCCACAAGCACCACAGCTGGAAAGCAGCCTGCCCTGAGCCGTAAGGCAGGAACACGATGCCCCGGGCTGAAGTGTCATAGGGCATCCTCCTCTAGGAGGGATGTACGCAGAGCCCAGCCTGCCCCAGCCAGTTCCTCATCTCAGGACGTTGCATCCCCTGCATGTGCTAAGTTATTCTGGGAATTACAAGCAAGAACAGGACGAGCTGGTCAGGCCAAGGCCATCCAGGGACCTGTCCTGCAGACACTTACAGCATGCACTGAAATCTGCATTGAACAATGTTTGCTTTACTGCCTGTCTCCCCATATGAGGCTGGAAGCTCTGTGAGGGAGAGTGTATCTGTTTTACTCACTGTCACTCTCCCAGGTCCAGTTCTGGGCCTGATGAGGACTGGTTGCTTAACTTGTTGGCATCTCTCTCTCTGTGCCAGACAGTGGGCTTCCTGGTCTATCATTTACTGTATGCCTATGCTAGACAAGCCTCTTCCTACTAGCTGGGTGCTGCCTTACCCATGGTCTCCACTGTCCCATAACTATGGCCTTACACAGCTCTGGTGGCTACAAAGCTCACGAGACCAGGCTTTTCCTTGCCTATGCCAGGAGGCACATAGGTGGTGGCCGGCTTTCTGTCTCTCAGTGCATGGCTTAGTGCACTGATAAATCACCAATCGGCCACCAGGCATGGACCTCAGCAAGGGGGACAAAGTGGAACACTTCAGGATGCTCTTTTCACTGGATGTGGACAGGAGAGATCTTCTAGGAGTATGATGAGGCCAAACATGAATCTATCTACATACTTGTCTGATGACTCTCAGTAAGTAGTCAACTTCTCTTGACTTCTGGCCTTGGGAAATGAGTTTACCCTTCTATCCTTTCCCCCACTAATGTCCTACCTTTCTCATCATGCTCCCTGCCCCTGCCAGAAAAACATGCCTAGGGGATTCTGTCTAGGCCAAGTGCCAAATTCTGACTCCTCAATTAGTTTCTATGTAAGAGCTAACATGTATTCAGGTTGACTCCTGCTGGTAGTATGCCACCATGAAGACTGAAAGGCTAAGTGGCTGGCCCAAGGTCAGGTACATCTAATTAGGAGCAGCACTGGAACTGGCTCTGGGCCTTGGGCACAAGGGTAGTCACAGTCCTGAGCACTGAGGTTGATACCATGGAAGGGCCCTTAGAGGACACTGCCCACACTGACTCAGGAGTGCTTGAGGCAGAAACTTGTGGCTGGAACCATTCACTTCTGTTGCTGTGTTACTGTGTGTTCAGGGCCAGCCCTTGGGAAATGTGCAGTATAGACAGTATTTGTCCCCTCGGGTGCCTTTGTGGGCCCATCTCTGTGCTGGCACCATGGCCTCTGCCTGCACTATGGCTTTCCCTCCTGAATTCACTTCTGTGAACACCTTTCATGTGGTTCATCAAACTAATCCTCATAGAGAGAGTTAGATTTACCTCTAAATTCAGCTTAAGCTGCATCCTAGGTACTGAAAGAATGAGACGTCTTCAAGATGAAAACAACTGATTTTCTATTGATGGAATTTAACTCCCGGGATTAAAGAGCCATGACTCAAGTGTGTGGAAATGGAAACGCACAGGCGTTTCCTCAGCAGACCTAAGACTCAATCCCAGCTCCTCTTCTTCCATGTGCCATTGGTCAAGTTATTTAATGTTCAAGTCTTAATAAGGTGGAACCATGCTACGTGCCTTGAGGGTTTTGTTAGGATTTGAATGTGTGCACTATTTGTACATACACAGACATGCATATCCTTCCAGCACAGAACTTGACATCTGGTGGGTGTCCTACAGATGAAAGTCATAATAATGTCAATGTCTAAAAAGGCTTAATAACATCCCTCAGTCAGATGCAGGCGAGAAGGGGGTCTTTCCACGTTGTCCACCCATAGGGGATTATAGTTGTGATGTCCAGTGCAGTAGCCACAAGCCACATGTGGCTACTGAGAACTCACAATGTGCCTAGTCCAAACCGAGATAGGCTATGTGTGTCAAATGCTCCCTGGCTTTCATAAACTTAGTTAGAAAATTAAGAATATAAAATATCTCAGTAACATTTATGTTGGCTACACATTGAATGGTGCCATTTTAGATATGCTGGCTTAAATAAAATATAAAATAATTTTCCCCTAATTTTATTTTTTAAAATATAGCTACTAGCAAATGTGAAATTCTGCTCACAGCTTGCATTATACTTCTTGTGGTGACTGGCTGGAGCCAGTCATTCCCATCTCCACATGCTTGGCTCACCTGCTCTGATTGGAAGGGAACCCAAGGGGTCATAATCACTCACAGGCTGTCTGGGTTTTGATTGTCAGAGGTCATTGTTGACTTTGTCCCAATTAATGATAAAACAAAACAAATAGAAAACCTTGATTCATTGCCCGTGTCGATTTTAAACCACCCAGCTTTCATTTCTTTCTCTTTTGTTGAGTATAGATGAGATCACACACCCAGAAGTCCTTTCCCAGCAAGCCCTTGGTAGGAAGGAGAGCAGTCTTCCTGGAGGCCTTGTGGGGGTGGAGGATTTCGGGAGGCCAGGTTGGCCTTGGGTCTGCCATATTTCCAGCTGTGCAACTTCTGTCTGATCACTCTGCTTATCTGAGCCGTGAACTCCAGAGCTATGAAAGGAGAGTGCTCTTAGTCTTTAACGAAGAGTAGAAATTACAAATCTACATGGAAAATGTCGGTAGCCTATAATGTATTCTGTCATACGAAGGGGGAAGAAGGAATGAGCATGCACTGGTATTTTCCCGGGCCCCCTCTGTGGTGGTGATGTTCTTACAGCGTAGTAGACCGAGGCTTGGACAAAGGAAATAACTAGACCTGCTCCATCCTGGTGTGTATAGGGGAGAATTCAGAGCTGGTCTTTCTGAAAAGGCTTTATAATTTGCACTTACTCCTAGTTCTGACTCATTCTCCTGCGCAGACATCAGCACCTAATGTCCCTCAGTGCCCATGTGGTTTGTCTGTCAGATGCAGTGAGTTCCGTGCATGGCCTATAGGTGTAAATACACCTGGGTACCTTCTTATGATTGACAGGACATAAACTGACTGCTGTATTCTTCTGTCTCAGAGGGTGCGATGGCTCCAGGGAATCCTCTTATTCCTCTTAATGTTCAAATGCATCTATCTGCTTGGCACTCAGAAAACAATGGCGTCTTGCTTCTCCAAGATGAGTTGTCCACTCTCCAGTATGTTTACACCAGGGGTAAGAACTCTCCCCTTTGTCAGGTGATTTCTCCAGTAAACCACTACTTCAGCGCATGTTCCTTGACCCTTTCTCAAGGGAAAACCAAACTTCTCTCAAGGTGAAACACTGTCTAGAATTCCAGTCTTCTGATCCCTTGCAGTGTGGTTTTAGAGGACTAATATCAATAGTTGTAAAGTAATCTATGGTCATGACAATAGCCACAATTTATTAAACACTTGCTCTGTGTGATTGTACCAGCACGTTACTGCTATAATTTCTAATGGAAGTAGTTACTGTCACCTAAGGGCCTTTTTCTAAGTGCCAGGACCAGTACTTTGGGCCTCTCATGTATTACCTCTCTCGATTATCACAACCAAGCTGCAGGCAGGCATGGTTCTTTTAGGCAGGAGCAAGGGGCTAAGAAGTTACAAGGTTTGCCTTGAAACTGTAACTCTTAGGTATCTAGGTGCTTACCTGCGTGTGTGGGTTCTTGGGAATGCCTCGCTCTAACCCCAGAGTGAAGTCAGTTCTGAGTCCAGGGCTGGCCCTGAAGTCTGGTCTGGAGGGAGAGGCCCCAGATCAGCAGCCCCAGAGTGCGGCTTGTAGCCCTTATGAAGTCCCTGGGGTGCTGGTGATTGTGATCTGGTCCTCACAGGAAAAGAGCTCACTCTAGCACGACAGGCCCTCGTGGGGCATCATCTCCTTCTCTGAAGCAGCACAGAACTGCAGTCAGGGCTGAGGGAGAGAGTCTCCACCAGCTGCCCTGAGTTAGAAGGCTCTGGCTGTCAGGATCAGGGCTCTCAAAGCACACGAGACACCAAACAGATCTCCTGCTCCAGGAAATGTGTTCACCAAACCCTACTCATCTTAGTCCTGGAAAAACAGACTCAGCAAACCAGGGCGGAAAGAGCAGACTTTAGAATTGAGAGAGCTGCATTCAAACCCTGGCTGTCCCACTCCCACTCCCTGTTGTGACCATAGGCCAGTTACCAAACCTCCCCCTCCAGAAAGTTCATCAATGGTGTGTGCCCAGAAGGGCCTCAGAGATTATAGGTTTGTGGAATTCATTGAGCTATCATACTGGTCACAATTAGGACCATTTAGTAACATGCAAAATTGCTTCTTTGTAAGGAAAAAAATCCAGAATGTAAATAAATTGCGTCCAAATTAAGTAGCAGAATTCTAATGGTACACCAAGTATAGATACACAGGAACAAAAGGAGTCCAGGTAGGCCTTGTGGCTGGATTTGTGGAGTTGTGGGCTCAGGACTGTGCTTGTTTTCCTCTGAGTTGGCTGATGTTGTATGATTCCTCTCGGAGAGTAACTATTGTTAAAGAGACCCCATGTATTTAGTAGGGAAGTCATCAGGTGCAGGGCTGGTTACAAATGGAGGCCAGCAGGGGCCTGCCTGGAACACAGCAGGTGACCATTCCTGCAGCTGGGAGGGCCCCTCTGATGGCCAGTCCACACACATGAACACATATGGACCTGTGACAACCAGCTGATGATCCGTCATCCAGACTGAGAAAATGCTTGTCTGCATCAGAGCTGGTTTGAATGGATGGAGTGAGTAACAAAAGCAGAGTTGGCAATGCAACCCCAAGGCAGCAGGCCAAGTCCCCAGTCTGCAACAGCCAGATCCAAGCTGAATTTAACTCAAAATCTGCCTTCCCGATGCTTCTTAAGTGGTTTATTTTACTAGGTCCTTGCCGGGTACTGGGGACATAAAGATGATGAGGGAGCCACCCCGTCATGACAACCGTGGTCTCCTAGAGGGGAATGTCCCGCAATGCGGGCAGGCCAGCCACGGCCAAGGGCCAGGAGGAGCAGGCCACTGATCGGCCAAGGCAGAGGGAGTCTTTACAGAGGAGGCAGCCATGGACAGAACAGTGGTGCTGGCAGGAGGAGCCCTTGAAACTGAGCAGGGAGCACCACCATAGTTTGGAGAGCTGGCTGGAGCTTGGGAGGATGGAGGCACAGGGCGTGAGGAGAGAGACCTGGGAAAGGGCGAGAGACTGGATCAGCCTGTCAGAATTCCTGAACCCGGGATGATGGATGATGTGATACACACTCCAAAAACTGCTCCTCTAAACTGGCCTCTATTTCACAGCATTTAGAAGTCCCCAAACAAGTCATCCATGCCTAAGAGGTGGTGACAAGGTCAGTCATCTCCTGCTTTTCTCCCTGCAGCTGGCGGGGGCCCTGATGCTGGCCACCCTCTCTCACCTGCTGTCCACCTGGGCTCTCCCATCCGGCACCTTCGAAGATTCTCTCCCCGGGCTGCTGTTTCGTTTTCCAGGAAGAATCCAAAAAGGTTCATTTCTTGGCCTTTCCAAATCTGACCAGCAGACCACAGCTTGTTACTGCGGGGCCCTTTTTATAATCACCGCCACGCTGTGTTTTGGAATGGTACGTAAATGCATCCCAGCCTTTGAAGTTGAAGTTTGTAAACGGTTTCATGGCTGTCAGGGTGAAACTCTCTCTGGGACCTGTGGACAGTGCCAGATTACTCAGGCCAGATCTTACGGTGACAGGGCCTCTCACCTGCCTGGGCAGGGCTGAACACAGTCAGTTTGACTTCCCTTGACCTAAACCAGTCCAGCAAGACAGCAGCCACCTCAGGGTGCCTCCCTGGCCCTTCACCCATCACAGAGTCACATCCCTTCTCTGAACTTCATTTCACGCGGTCTCACACGGCCTCAGGATCTCATGCCTTGTTATCTCAGTCTTACCATCTCATCGGTCTCACTCCCAGTAGCCAACGTTCCCTGGACATGTTCTTCAGACTGGGCACTGAGTGAGGAATGAGGGTCCCTTTTTCACATCCTCCTGCTGATCTGCCATTGGTAAATCTAGTCATGCCACCCCCCAGCTTAAACTCCTTCAGTGGAGGAAAAGTTTTCCCCATCGCCTTGCCTTTTCACCCCCAGTTGGGACTAGTGGATTTAGCAAATAAAACTGACTAAACACCCAGTTACAGTTCAATTCCAGTAAACAATAAATAAGTTTTGAGTATTAATAAGCCCCTGTGATAGTCCAGACATACTTACATTAAAAAGTATCTGTTGGGCCAGGTGCAGTGGCTCATGCCTATAATTCCAGCAGTTTGGGAGGCCAAGTTGGGAAGATAGTTTGAGCCCAGGAGTTTGAGATCAGCCTAGGCATCATATAGAGACCCCATCTCTGCAAAAAAATTAAAAATTAGCCAGGTGTGGTGGCATGTATCTGTAGTTCCAGCTACTCAAGAGGCTGAGGCAGAGGGATCATCCGAGCCCAGTAGGTTGAGGCTGTAGTGATCCGTGATCGTGCGACTGCACTCCAGCCTGGGCAACAGAGCGAGACCCTGACTCAAAATTGTCTTGTTGTTGACCTGAAACTAAAATGTAACTGGGAATCCTGTGCCTGGCCCTTCCCTGCTCTGCCAGTTCCTCCTCAGTTCCACCCAGGATTGTGGCCTCCATATCTTGGACACAGCACCTCTATTTTCAGAAAGCTCAGGTTTGGAAACCCCCGCTCTGTGTTTGACCAGGCCTGACGCTGTGCTGTATGTCCTTGCTGTATATGCTTACTGTATATGTTTGCTGTGTATGCTGCGCCCTCCACCTACACATACCTTCTCCCTGGACCCTCCCCTGTGCCCCATTTGGTGTTAAGTCCGGCTCACTCTTAGGAGACAGCCTCAGTGTGGTGTCCCCTCTAGAACCTTTCCCAGCACCACACCCAGCTCTCAGCCAACTGGACCTCCCCGGACCCCGGAGGCTGTGGCCTGCCTCCTCAGTGCACCTACTTCCCTGTGAATGGTTTTCTAGCTCCATTTGAACTCTGGCCTCATCCGTAACAGCTATGTTGGTGTGTCTGACTCCTAGAGCGGCTCCTGACACACTGTAAAGCCCAACACAAGTTCAGTGCACTGAATATTCGAGCATTGTAAGCAGGTTAACATTCTCTGCAGTCCTCTAAAGGCTCTCAGTATTCTAGTTTAGTAGTTAGAATGAAGCTAGAAATGATTGCTCATGTGCACACCTTGATGACACTTACATTGAAAGATTCTTTTGCTTCTTTCAGTGCTCCTAGCTCCCTACTATTCATCCATCCATCCATCCTTCCATCTATCCATCCATCCATTCCCCCACTAATCCACCCACCCACTCACTCAGCTAGTTATCGCTCTACCTATCTACCCTCCTATCCACCCATCCACCCACTCATCCACCCATCCATTCATCCATCCACCCATCCATTCATCCATTCACCCATCCATCCACCCATTCATTTATCCATCCATCCATCCATCCATCCATCCCCTCATTTGTTCATTCATGCATTCACTCAACAGCTACTTAAAGAATGCCCATTATCTTCTGGCAATGGTGAAACAAAGATCATAACTGGGACTTGCCTCAGGGAGCTCCCGGTCCATAGGGAAAGACTGGTATAAACAAAAAATTATAGCGATTTTTATACATTGAGTACAGTTTTTTAATTTGATTTGTAAATATTTTCTCCTAGCCTGTGTCTTGTCCTTTTATTCCTTAACAATGTCTTCACAATGCACTAATTGCAAATTTTGATAAAAACTAATCTTTAAATTTCTTCTTCTATGGATTGTTTTTGGTGTCATAGCTAAAAATGAATTGTCACACCCAAAACCAACACATGTCTTCTGTTACATTATATATTCTCTTATATATTATAGCTTTTTGTTTTACATTTAAGTTGCTCATCCATTTTGAGTTAATTTTAGTATAAGGTGTGAAATGTGAATTAGGTTTCTGTTTTTTATAGATAGATGTCTAATTTTTCCAGCCCCATTTTTTTTTTTTTTTTTTGAGTTGGAGTCTCACTCCATCGCCCAGGCTGGAGGGCAATGGCATGCTCACAGTCACCCCAGCCTCGATCTCCTGGGCTCAGGCGATCCTTCCACCTCAGCCTTCCAAGTATGTGCTACCATGCCCGGCTAATTTTTTGATTTATTGTAGATATGAGGTCTCACCAAATTGTCCAGGCTGTTCTCAAGCCTATGGGTTCAGGCAATCCTCTCACCTCGGCCTCCCAAAATGCTGGGATTACAGGCTGGACCTACTGTGCCAGGTCCCAGCACCATTTTTTAAGAGAATATCCTTAGTCCATTGAATTGGTTTTACATCTTTGTTAAAAAGCGCTTGACTGTATCTGTGTGAGTCTATTTCTGGTTTGTCTGTTCTACGTCACTGATCTTTCTTTTCATCAATCCCACAGGGTCTTGATTACTATAACTCTAGAGCAAATCTTAGAGTGGCATAGATGAGTCCTCCAGCTTCATTCCTTTTCTGTTTTGGATATTCCAGCTGTCTTAATAAGTATTAAAATCACCTTGTCAATATATATGTTTTAAGACATGCTGGGATTTTCATTGAAATTGCCATGGCAGTATGAATCAAATTTGGGGAGAATAGTAACTTAATAGTATTAATATCTTCAATCTTGTTATTTAAGTCTTTGATTTCTTTCATCAGTGCTTTATAGTTTTCAGCATTCAGATCCTACACAATTATATGCAATTTTTAAGCCTATCTAGAAGTTTCCTCAAAGTGCAAGAAACTTAGATCAGAGACTCATTTGTTCTTCCTGAGAAGACCAGGAAACCTTCACACAGCAGGAAAGGTATTTAATTCAAGCTTCAGTGAGTTCATTTTATGTAGATAGCTGGGAGCAGCATCTCTGTCAAACAAACATTATGTTGAAAAAACTGATTAGAACAAGGGATGGAAGGCCTTGAATATCATGCTAAGACTTTTGGACTTCATCATGTGAAACAGGAAGGCAATATTACATCGCAGTCTGAATGTAAGAGTCAGGCCTCGCTGTCCTTTGTGGCTGTTTTGCTGGTAAAGCCAGGAGATCTCAGACCTACGTACAACTGTGTGTTTATATACCAGTTGTGTATCCTCTCAGGCTTCTGGGCATCCTGCAGAGTCCTTACACATTGTCAGGGGTTCCAGGGATTTGGGGGCTGATCATGATATGATCATGAAAGACATTAACACACACACGCACTGTATGGGTGATTTTTGAGGGGTTTCATGTGGGGGAACTCCCTCACACTATGAAACTGTCCAAAGACTTACAGCACAGGATGCAAGAAAAATCCAGAAGGAAGAAGGACAAGGGAAATCTCAGGGGCAAAGGGCAGCAGAGAGGGACTTCCCAATACAAAGTTGTCATTTGGCAGCACGGCAGCACAGAGAGGAGGCTCTGAGTCAGAAAGCTCCTATGGGCCATGACAGTTGCTAAACCTTTGCTTAGGTTTGTTGTTTTAAAACAGTTGGATGTGTAAAAATTTGAATTTGGTTCCAGAAAGCTTTTGAGCTAACAGTTCTCAACCTGCAGTGAAGAAATAAATCACCTGGAGCCAATATGCAGCAACCATTGTTGGCTCCCTTAGGGACACACTTGACTACCCAATGACCCACTGAGCCTGTGGCCTCTTCTGTCTCCCAGGTACAGGCACATGCATAGGTGATGCACACCTATGGCCTGGTGTGGCTCACCAGAGATGCAAAAATGGAGACTCAGGTTTTACATATGGAAATGTACATCACTTTAACAATCTTGGCCCTCAACTGCTAGGTACTGAAAACATTCTTTATGATATGATTAGCCTTCATTGTTGCTTTCATCTTACTGCCATTGAGTTCAATTCAGGAGAGATATTTTTCTGATTTTGTTTTTTAACCAAGAAATTACCATCTTACCAAAGGTCATCAAATAGCATCATCGGATATAATCTCCACTTTATAGTTTGTCAGATTAACAAAGCTATTCTTTAGTTGCTAACATGAAATTTGTTGTTGTTTTTTTTTCTCTTTCCCAGCTGAGAGGTTTCCTCATGACTTTAACTCGAAAAGGAAAATCTTGTCAAAGTAAATCTCTTGTGAGACTTAAAGATGTCATTGCTTTCACATGGGGGAAGGCCCTCATCTTTCTGGGACTGAAAATGCCAGAGTTAGAAGAAGCTGAGATGGTGGAGAATCACGTAAGCTGTGGCAGCTTGGATTCATGAGCATAACAGCACACTCAGGATGATGGTTTCACTGCAGAACTTTGCTTTTAGTTATCAAAGCATGATTGGATTTCTCTGCCAAATCTCATTGCAAAGCCACAAAATAAGTTCTCATCCATAGTGGGACTTATATACAATTTTCCCTTGAAATTCTGAAGAACTTTGCAGTTTACCAAGCACATTCTCCTCCATTAACTCACTATGTCCTTGCAATGACCCTATAAAACTGAAAAGATGGAGTTTTTGTCTCCCCCAACACAAACACACTGTGCTCTGTCCCCTTTAGAGTTAGTTATTTGTTTTTGGTACCTGCTACCAAATCCAAACTTCTACCCAAAATATGGAGCCTTAAGAACATTGTTTGTGTTCAGTCATCCAAGACATGCATGCACACAGCACCAGTTATTTGCACATTGAATACTCAGCTGTCTTCCATGGCTGACATTTAGGCATCACCCAGTGCAAATCTAAAGACAGTCATGTAAATAATCATAATATTGTACATTTTGATAGGACTTTACTGGGCTGTCATGCACTTCCCTATTCATTTATTGCCTTTAAATCCATCCAGGAGTCCTCTATGTAGGCATTACTAACTATGAATTTACATGCGTATCTGTATATGTACATTATAAATGAGACAACCAAGGTACAGAGATATGAGAGTTGGGCCCAGCACCCAGGCCTTCTGACTCCAGGGGTCAACATGTTTTCTAACATAGCACAGTGCCATGTAAAGCTAGGACCCCTACAAGCTCCAGATAATCAGGAAAGAAGGAAAATGAAGTTTCTGAGTTCATTTACTAATCTAGTTTTCTTCCTTTAAGAATTACTACCTGGATGAATTTGCAAGTTTATTAGATGAACTTCTGATGAAGATTAATGATTTGTCCGAAAGCTTACAACTCCCTCTTCTAGAAAAACAATCCAACAGTATGGGGGAGACAAGTACAGAAGATAGTCCCTTGGTGGGTGTTCCTAGTTACCAAGCCACTGGGGTAAGACTATGAAAAATGATTTATGTCAATTTTCTTAATAGCAAATGTTTTTTAAGTTCCAAAGGACGTTTGGAATAGTTGCTATTCCAAATTATGAAGCTCATTTGCATAAACATTCTTTAAGGATAATACTGGTGATAAGATGAGCTCAGTTCATAACTGAAGAACCACTTAATAATTTAAAATGCATGATGTGGCTGACAGTTTAAAATGATGGCATAAGTATCTATCTGCACCTTAATTCTAGTTACAACGGGTGTCAACAAAGAGACTGAGAAACAAAACTCCATCTTTCGAGAAACTAAGAAATATCTGTGACCCAGAGCATGACCAATAATCCCAAGAATGGATGCCAAGAACATTGAAAATCAGACCAAGAGAGAAAGGATGTTACCACTTTCGAGATCACACAGAATTCTCCAAATTAGACTGCGAATCTGGAGGGGCCAACAAAGACCCCTGGTTTGGAAGAAAAAAATTATAGAGTAAAAATGAGTTAACACATCTCCTTGAACCATAAGACCACAGAGTTCTGGAGACATATGACTGAAGGACAAAACATGTAGGAAGCCATCTTTGTAAAAAGCTGTTTGCTGATGTAGTCACCTAGAGGAGGAATTGCTGGTGACTTACAGACCCAGGCTTGAACCGCTTGCCAACTAAAGAAAAATCAACACAAATTCACACACCATGTACTAGGCACACTGTGAAAAAGAAAGATAGCGCTGTGCCCCTGACATGGAGACATGCTTTTGTCTGTCCATACTGCCACAACCCCTAGAAAAAGGTATGGCAAGGGATTGAGCGGGCACGCACAAACCCATTCTTGGGATTATTGGTCATGCTCTGGGTCACAGATATTTCTTAGTTTCTCGAAAGATGGAGTTTTGTTTCTCAGTCTCTTTGTTGAGGCGCTTCCCCTTATCTGTCATGCACTCCCAGTAAATAACTTCAAAGAACCCTTAACTTCCTTGCAGACTGTGCCCAATTAACTGAGAGGAGTCAATTCCCATTTACTCTCTTTTCTTAGTAGTCACAGGTTTGAATAATATAGTACCAAGGTAATTGTAAGTCTTGTGATTCATATAAATTTGCATCGATGTAATCACAAGTCTTGTGATTTGTATAATATTTGCATATAACAACATGTGTGATGTATGATGTCTTAGGCCCTTTGAACCCCCTTTACTCTATGGCGAGCTTAATTAACGCTTCTGCTGGTGTTACTGATAAAAAGCTGTGAGATATCTCTGGTAACTGGTGCCAGGAAATGTGGACCATAAATATCCTTATTGACAAAATGCAGCTGTGACTTAAGTTCTATACAATGCTCTGCTAGTCACGTAGTCAGTGTATAGGTACCAACTACCCTGAACTTATAAAAGCAGACTATAAAACTTGAGTGGTGAGCAGAACCATTTTTAAAAGGCCAGAAGCCTGGCTCTGCTCCCTGAATTTCAATTCAGAAATAAGCCTCTTTCTACCAGTTCCCTGCCCTTTGATTTATTGGCATCGAGGGAGAGCAGCCAAAGATTACTTGGACCGTAACACCCTGATGATGAGTACACTCCAGCAGTAACTTCTCTGAAATCCAGAGAGCAGAGAGACACTCTGCTGGCTCAGAGCACTCCTGTTCATGTGTCTGAGCGACAATGAAAGTGCTCTCCAAAGGCAGAGGAGAACCTGCTACAAGCTCCCTGCCTCAGCCCTTTCTGGCCATAATTAACAATGACCTGGTGAAGAATACCCTTCCTGCAATGATGAGCTTCTACACGTAAAGAAGAACAATGATCATAAGAGCAAATCGTCATTGGATCTATGAGAACTTGCTGCAGGGAGAGGTAGCAAACAAACATGACCAAAAGAGAAGGTAATGAAGATTATGCCTTTGAAAGCAATTGCCATCAACAGGCAAAAATTGTAACTAAGATGTTGTTGATCAATTTATTAAAAATAAATTAATGAAAAAAATGCCTTTGAAATGAGAGTTCAAAGCCAAGATGAAAGAACTCCAAAATGAAATTAAAAAGACAAATAATAAATTAGAGTTGAAAAAAGAAATGGAAAAGAAAAAAAGATGGCAGAAATACCAGCAAAGCAACAATAAAATAAAGAGCAGTAGTTTCACAGAAAAGACAATGGAGAATGAATTCTGTGGGTGACAGGTGTGAGAAAACTCAGGAGAAAAAAAGTTAAATCTGGGAGGCCGAGGCGGGAGGATCACTTGAAGCCAAGAGTTCAAGACCAGTCTGTGCAACAAAGTGACACCCGGTCTTTTCAAACAAACACAGTTAAAGTTAATTTTAGAGAAAATAACGCACATGGAAATCAGACAAGGAAGACCATACATAAGACAAGGAAAAGGTAAACATAATTAGTGTATCCCTAGAAATTTGAACAGAGAAGAGAAATTAAAGATATAATTTAAGAAAAGTTTTCTGTAAAAAGATTTAGACCTATGTATTTAAAATGGAAGCGTGTCCCAGGGAAGAAATAAATTCAAGTCTGTTAAAGCTAGAACATATCCTTAAAAGGCACTGGACCTAAAAAAATAAAGATAATCCTATTGGCATCCACATAACCTCCCTACCCCCCAAAATTATGTCATCATTAAGTGATATAAATTAGATTATTCAAAAATTATTTTTTACTATTTTAATTATTAAAATTGTTTAAATGTGCATACCAATAGAAAACCATTCAAACCAATTTTTATAGGATAGACAATATAATGACCAATTCTTTAATAAAAATAAGGAGAATGTATATAGAGGAATAAAAGATAGGGTTGCATATTCTACATTTGTAACATATAAAGTAACTTAAAATTTTAAGAAGAATATTTTAGAAGAACGATAATTGTATTTCTATTTATACCATAAAATCTATATTATTTTTGAATGACATGATCAAAACAAAGGACAATATATACTACAAATTAGTGTTTAGAGGAAAATCTATAGTGTACATTAAGGAACAACAGCAAATGAAAGTAAACTAAGTATGTATTCAACTAAAGTAGGAAAAATCCACAGCACACACGAATACACACAGAGACACACAGGCACATACCTACTAAGCAAAGCAGAAGGAAGTTGTAAGGATAAAAGCACAATTTAATAAAATCAACAGTAAAATGAAGTAATTCAAGAGACAGTTATTTTAGCAAGCAAGTAAATTGGTAAATCATTAGCTAATTTATAGATAAATATGATGAAAATGAGTGCAATACATATACAAAAGGAAAAATAACCTTAAAGAGATTAAATGAATTCTTAAAAATTTGGAAAGAGAAAACAGTTACCAATGTTCATTATGCATCAAACTGACTTGAGTAGAGACAGGAATCTGAAAGAATATTTGAAGATCTGTCCCTCCACAAGCCCCAGGCCCAGGTGGCCTCACAGGCAAAATAAAAACTATTTAGAAACATGTACATCCAGAATGCTCTTCAAACTTTTCCACGGCAGAGACAGAAGAAAGACTTCCAAATATATTTTTATGAAACAAGCAACTTATTGATCTAAAAACTGGACAGAAATATCCCAAATGTTAAAAACTCACTACATACCAGTGTTACTGATTTTGATACCAAAAGCATAAAGAAAACATTAGCACATAGAATCCAACAGCAGATTAAAAGAATTGCATCCCATGATCACATGAGTATTAAATCGGGAATAGAAATGTTTTGATATTTAAAATATGTTAATAACCTTCACCAAAAAAGGGAGGAAGGTATCATTTGATTTTATCCATGACTGCTTTTGATAAAATTCAGCAAATAGTCTTAATTTTGAAAACATATTCTTAATAAAAAAGTGAAATTGACATAATTTTTAAAACTAATAATATAAATCAAGTTAAAAACCAGCACTATATCTAATTGCAACATCAGAGGCTTTCCTACTGAGGGTAAAGAAGGAATTGACAAGGAAAGATTGTCAATTCAAAAGTCCACAAGAGCCTGTATTTTAAGGGGTATGCCTCATCTCATTTCTGCAGGCACACTTGTTTCACTTATATATTTCATAACTTGTATAGCAAGCAAAAACTTTATAATATGGCTGAGTAGTCTTTTATATACACAACACACACTATTGTGAGTCCTTATATGGTCACAACATGTAATCATCTATGCCGATTTCCTGAGCCTTGGAAAATAATTTCCCTCCAGTGATTGAGGAGGCTTGTAGTTATGTAATTGTCGTGTCTTTGCCCTCACAACTTACTGCTCTTGTGTATGATGTGGGAAGTTTTCAGCAGTGCAATCACCAGTTTTAGTTTCATTCCATGGGAAATCACAATTCTTTCTGGACAACCACTTAATGAGGTATTTATCAGAGGTGTGTTTTGCAAGAAGTCAGTGCTGCCAGGGGCGGGCCTCTCTCACCTGACTCCCAGGTGGATCTCTGCCTGCAGAACTCAAGTTTCTGCAACATGAGTTTAGCTGGCATCTACTGGGAAGGAACCAGGAATGTTCCAGGCATTGGAACAGGCCAAGCAAGCCGGACTTTACAGAACAGACCCTCTTTTGTGTGAATTTCCTAACTTCAGGGCAGTTGTTTTTTCATCTTACCATTAATAATTAAGATGTGTATCTTTATAAACTAGAATGATTGGATGTCTGGAGCTATCAATAACCACCTACAAATTATATTGTTCTTTGCATTTCTTAAGTGACTCATGGCAGCAAAATGCTGTGGGTTGGCCAGCCTCCACCTTCTCCCCCTTGCCAGCCGGCTCTCTTGGCTTTCTTGGCTCTTTTTCGCCTCTCAGCTATGTAGACTTGGCCCAAGAGAAGAGCTCCCAGCCAGGGTGCTGCTGCTCGTTGGGCAGAAGGACTTTGTTTGCCGGCAGCCCCTTTCCAAGCTTTGGTGGCTGCTGGGGCCTCTTCACGACAACTGTGACTCACTGTTTTGCAGGAGCTGGCCACACCACAGTCTGGGGATGCAATTCAGCGATGTCAGGAGGGTTTTCTCCCCACGTGTTTTCCACTTGATTTGCTTTTGCGAGTACAATTGAGTAAGGCAGGAACATCCAGAAGGGAGCACGTGACCTCAGGTTACGGAGTCTGCCCAAGCAATTTTTGGCTTTTTTTTTTTTATAAGTATAATTCCTTAGCAACCATCTGCCAGGAGAGAAGTTGAGAAGTTTTGTCTAACTGTGAAAAATCTGGGTTCACATCCACATTTGGGGTCCCTGACATAGTCGATGTGGGTATGTGGAAAAAAGGCTGGCATGCCACCGTCCATGGTGCTGTGTTCACCAAGGTTTGTATAGTGAACTCTGTGGGTCAGGGTTACTCAAGGGCAGGAAGTGATCAAGAAGGTGGATTTTCTTTCAGCTTCTTCCCTTCCCTTTGCCAGTTTGTGGAATAGTTGGAAGAAGACTTAGATAATTTCCCTTTCCCTAATGCGCTCAGCTATCCCCAGTCACAGAAACCTGACTATAAAAAGAAATTTACTGAGCATCTCAAAATCTAGCAGGTTTTGTAATTATAATTGGGTTCTGTAAACTTAATCTTCAGTGACTCAGAAGTCACTGACAGTATAAGTTATCTTGAATTCTTGAGGAGAAAACCAGCTAGGAAGGGTCTATTAAAAGGAAATATCAGCTCGGCCTGAACATGCAGAAAATATGATGCCCTGCAGATGTCCCTACTTCTACTGATAAGCATGGAGGTCACGTGGGTCCGAGGGTTGCACAATTGCTGACGTGATTTCGTTTTAACCACCGGCTGGGTCACTATGGGCAGGAACTTGCCTTCTTCAAGTCTTATGTCCTGCTCTGTACAAGGAAGACACTAGTAGGGCCTCTTCCGCAGGGTCGTTGAGAGGTAAATGACTAGTGTCTGCATCCTGGAAGTGCTCTCTGTGGGTTTAATTAGATTATTATATAGCCTATTCTATAGATTATTGAAACTGAGCTTGAAGACCCATTCAATTATCAAGTATTTTTGTGCCAGACACAATTTTAGTACCTGGGGACCCAACACCAAAAACAGCATTGCTTGAAAGTTAACTATGTCAACCAAGAAGACATAGTGTTCCTAGAACCTGGAAAATACAAATCTCAAAATCATGGACAAAAATCTGAGCGCCTTTTGTGTTCCTTTATGTGAAGCTAGGAGGAGCCATTAATGATGCAGATATTTCCTCAAAGTGAGGGATGCTTGGTGAGAACACACCCTGTCATTTCCAAGGTTTATTCATTATCGTAAGGACTCCTGTATTACTTAAGTAAAGAAATGACAAAACAGTAAGTTCACAGCTCTGAGATATGATTAAAGGTTTTTGGTTTTTTTCTGAGTTTCTAAGTATAGTTTAGAATTTTTCCCTTGATGAGCATCACAAGAAAAGCTAATTAAATTTAAAAGAACTGTTTAGGTATGATTTACCAATACTTAATGCATTAGAAGTGGAAATAACTTAAAACTCAGATGGGAGTCTTGAAGCAGACAGCCTTCTGAAATGAATTTCCTCGGCCTTCATGAATTATGCTGAGTCTGTCGTGATGACTTCACAAGAAGGAGTGTTTTTGTTGCTACTGATTCATTCCTTCCTGGCAGACACAGTCCCATTAAAGTTGAAATATTGTTGTTAATCCTTTTTATTTAGATGTGTGCTAGAATGACACTTGAGGCACTGAAAATATAAACCAGGGCTTCTGTGTTACTGTGAAGACATAATCCGTTTACTCGAGCCCAACTGTCTCCAGCAGGGGTCAAGAAAGTTGAATTCTCAAGGACTAAAATACACTATCAGCTGGCTTCTTTTTGAAGAAGTTTCTGTTTCAGTTTAGAATCTTATGAACTATAATTATTTCCCAAAATAATAAGTAAAATACTGTATTACTTTGCTAGGGCTGCCATGACAAAGTACAACAAACAGAAATGCATTCTCTCACAGTCTGGAGGCCAGAAGTCCGAGGTCAGGGTGTCAGCAGGGCCAGGCTCCCTCTGAAGGCACTGGGGAAGCCTTTTTCACAGCTTTTCGTAGTTCCTTGGCTTCTGACAATATACTTCTAATTTTTACATGCATTATCCCTGTGAATATATCTCTGTGTCCAAATTTTCCTTTTTATAAAGACACAGTCATATTGGATTAGGGCTCACCCTAATAACCCTATCGTGACTTGATCACATGCAAAATGAGGTCACATTCACTGGTACAGGAGGTTATTAGCTCCTCAGCATCTTTTCTGGGGGATGGAGGGAAGAACAATTCAACCCATAACAAGTACATTTAAGCGAAAGTAAATATTTAAAGACAAGTGCTACAGCTTTTCATTAATTTCAACTCTTTGAGAAATTTAATTCCACACTTTAACAAAAGTAAAACAAAAAAAGTAAAACTCAAAAAGTTTTGCAAACTTTTCCTTTTTACTCTGTGTAGAGTTTAATATAGGGATGCTTTTATAAAAATGATGTTGGCATGTTGGTATATGTTGATTATCATAAAAAGTATAAAACAAGTGGATCATCTGAGTTTTTTGACTGTGGAAAAGATCAGGTAACAACCAAAGATTTTTTTTTTTTTTTGCCATTTAAAATAGAAATACAATTGGATCTTCCTTAAAATACCACATGGTTATCTGTATGTGCTCCCAGTGGCTTCCTAAGATACAGGAATAGGAAAATGACTGACAGTGGTGGGAAACTATGGGGAGGGGAGGGGAAGGAAGATGGGATTGGCGGTAGTCAGTATCTGTCTGGGGACGGGGAGACACCTCTTATCAACAAGGGTGCCTGAACAAAGCATATTTGTATACCAACCCTTAGCTGTACCCCACAATATCATAATAAAAAATACTGATTATTAAAAAAAAAAGATACAGGAAGCAGGATGGTAGGAAGGCCTGCTACGTTGGGAGCTCCTTAGAACCTTCTCCTCAGGTAGATAACTCATTGGCAATAGACGTAGCCATGTAAGAATCCCCTAAGACACATCTCATCCATGTCACCAGAACACACCTGTAGTAAAAGGTCGAATCCGTTTCCCTGGTGGTTTGGAAGAGAGTGTATATCTCTGGTAAATTGTAATCCAGCAGTTCCCATGTGGGTTCTGCACTAGGAGGTATGTCTTATATAATGTATTAGTGAACACAAAGTGGAAAGGCTTGGCAGTTAAGTAGTTTTAAGAAGGCCCAAGGAGAGGGAAAATTAGAGCAGGTTCAAGAGTTTCTCTATGACAAGGCGAGGTTCACTCATCTGGCATTTCTTTTTTTGTTTGTTTGTTTGTTTGTTTTGTTTGTTTTGTTTTTTTTTTTTTGAGTTGGCGTCTCACTCCGTCGCCCAGACTGGAGTGCAGTGGCTGCTTCCGGCCGCCGCAGCCTCGACCTGCTGGGCTCCGGCGATCCTTCCGCCTCAGCCTTCCGAGTAGCTGGAACTACAGGTGCGCGCTACCATGCCCGGCTAGTTTTTTTGATTTATTGTAGAGATGAGGTTTCACCTGCCCAGGCGGGTCTCAAACCCGCGGGCTCAGGCAATCCACTCACCTCAGCCTCCCAAGGTGCGGGATTACAGGCTGAGCCACCAAGCCCGGCTTCATCTGGCATTTCACTGACTTTGTCTTGAGTGGATGAGAAAGGGTCCAAGTTACAACTGGCTCACATGAGGAGACCACACCCAAGAAGTCATCATTCACTGCACCAGTATAGGATTTATTTTATCTGATCTTCAGAATCCAAGTACATGTAGAATGAAATTCTGCAAATCTGTGGGTCTGTGGGAAGGAACCTGCTCCCATGTTGACCTTCTTCTTGGCTTCTCTTGCTATTATAGACTTTCTGTATGCTGTAACTGGTTAAAAATTACTGAAATACTAGCCCTGGGCCTTGAAAAAGTAGAGACTGAGATTTGTGCTTGTTAGGGCCTCTGTCTTTTATTTTCATAAGTTATTGTGTTTTGTGTTTTTTGTTTTGACTCTCACAGGAAAAAACACAGGTTACTGTGGTTTTTTTCTGACCATCCTCCTGGTCCTGTTTCCAGGCAGGCACAAAGAAACTTGATGATAAAAGTTTAGGAATGTGCACTGACCTTTGAAGGACCTATCCACACCCTGCACCCTGCAGAAGGTGGGCATCTTTTTACAAAAACTGTGAGCAACATAATTTTTTACTGTCATGGGCAACTGGTTTCTTGGATGGAGGAGGAGAAACTTGATGCCTTGCACGGGAGATGACTGTACTTAGAAGGTGCCTGTACTATGTAGCCACAGCAATCAAGACTGTGATCTTTGGAAAGGGGAAGACACATAGATCCCTGGAACAGAATAAAGATCCCAGAATAGACTCAAACAAATATGAACAGCCCATTTTTTACAAAGGTGTTAAAGCAATTCAGTGAAGGAAGGATAGCCTTTGTGACAGCGTTGCCAGCACAACTGGACACCCAGAATCAAACAGAAAAAAAAAAGAATTTGACCTACACCTCACACCTTATATATACAAAAATAACTTGAAATGGATCATGGACTGAAATGAAAACATAAAAACTATACAATTTGGGGGAACAAAAGCCAAAGGAGAAAATTAGAACAATCCATACAGAGAAAAACTTGATAAACTTGAAACATTAAAATCTTTTTCTGAAAATGACCTTGTTGAAAATGAAAGTAAAATTTATAGACTGGAAGAAAGTATCTGCAAGCCACATATTTATAACAAAGGACTAGAGTAGCATATATTTTTAAAACTCTCAGAACTTAAGAGTAAAAATACAAATAATCTAATGAGAAAATGAAACAGGCCAGCCACAGTGGCTCTAAAATAAAAAATAGTGACAATACCAAATGCTGGTGAAGAGGCAGAGACAGCATCACTCATGCCTTACTAGTGGAAAGGTAAGACGGTACAGTCACTGTGGAAGATAGAATGGCAGTTTCCTATAAAATGAAACATGAAGACGAATGGCCTAGAATTATCTGGATCATTGGTACCAGAGAAAGGAAGACTTGGTTGCCACAAAAACCTGTGCATAAATGTCCACAGCAGCTTTATTTGTAACCCCTTTGAGCCAGAAACCACCCAGACAGCTTTCATTGATTGCATGGTTAAACAAACAGTGGTCTCTTCATACCATGGAATATGACTTTGCAGTAAAGAGGAGCAGATAGGCAACAACCTGGGCGAATCTCCAGAGAGTTATCCTGAGTGCAAAAAGCCAATCTCAAAAGGTTACAAACCATGTGACTCTATTTGTGTAACAGTCTTAAGATGACAGAGTTACAGAAGTGGAGAGCCCTTGGTGGTTACCAAGGATCTGGGATGGGGAGGAGTTAAGGAAGAAGGGAGAGAGGTGTGTCTATAAATGGGCAGCAAGAAGGATCTTGATGGTGGAATTATTGCATCAATGTCAATATCCTGGCTGGGATATTGTCCTGTAGTTCTACAAGATGTTACCATTGAGAAAAATTGGGTAACATGAACGGATTTTTCTGTATTATTTCTTATAACTGTATGTGAATCTACAATTGTTTCAAAGTAAAAAAAACATTGTTACAGCATGAAAAATTGCAATAAATTGAAATGTTATTAACTTAAAAAACTAATACAAAGGTTTTCTTGGGTTTTGTTTTTGTTTTTGTTTTTTGGCAGATGAAAGAATAGCTCCAATCACAACCGTGCATTACAACAAGTGCTTTGTCTGGACACCTTCTTTCTCCAGCCCAGCCCATGGTTTATCCTTTTCCCCAAGTGTCTTTTCTGGGTGATCACTCCAAAGTATGAAGGCATCTGATCTCCTGTGATAGCTGGAAGTACTGAGTTGCTCCGATTTCTACCTGACTGTGACACAAACTCACCCATCTAAAATCAAAGGATGGACACAGAGACATGGAGTGCAGCAGAAACAAGACTTTAATGATGGTCTTGCAAGACCAAGTGCAGGCACACCCAAGGAAATAAGCTTTTTATTTCCTAGTATATAAACTCCTCCCCTGATTTCTCATTGACTGAGTAATACAGAAGTCACAATTTTTCCTGGATATCACCTAAGTAGTTTTTGGTCCAAATAAGATTAAAATAAGTACTTTTTGCTATTTGATTGGAGTGTTTCAGTTTTCTTATTTCTAAGTTTTATTTTCCCAAGATGTGACTATTACCATGGCTCCCTTTGTTTTGTCTTTTGGTTACATCAACAAACCTTACTTCATTTTCTGGAAATTAATCATGTATTGTCTTTCACACTGATGAGTTTCCCACTGTCTGTTCCTACTTTAAGCAGTACCAAGACAAGATGGGGGTAGAGGGAAGAGACTGTGTCACCTTAGACTCTGTAAAGGTAGAATCATTCTTGAAAGTTCAGAAATTCGAGGACCAGGGTAATATGGTTTGTGTAGAGAACACACAGGAAAAGAGACCCTGGCGCTGTCCCTGGCCCACTTCCACTGACATTGTAGGTGAGATGCTGAAAGGTTGCTCCTTAAAACACAACCCATTTCAGCACATCTTAGCCATGAAAGGCTCACCAGCTTCATGTCCCAGACAGAAACTGGCAAAGGAAACTGAGTCTGCCAGTGACTGCAAAGAGCTGTCCACATGCACTAAGGCAGGAAGTCCTTCCTCCAAGTCTTTTTTTTTTTAGTTGGAGTCTCACTCTGTCGCCCACACTGGAGTGCAGTGGCCACTCCCGGCCACCGCAGCCTCGACCTGCTGGGCTCCGGCGATCCTTCCGCCTCAGCCTTCCAAGTAGCTGGAACTACAGGCGTGCGCTACCATGCCCGACTAATTTTTTGTTTTTGTTTTTGTTTTTATTGTAGAGATG
>CAUYQG010099724.1:0-12747 GCA_963574415.1 Tarsius wallacei
CAATCAATCAAAAAATTAGCCGGGCGTGGTAGCGCGCGCCTGTAGTTCCAGCTACTTGGAAGGCTGAGGCGGAAGGATCGCCGGAGCCCAGCAGGTCGAGGCTGCGGTGGCCGGGAGCGGCCACTGCACTCCAGTCTGGGCGACAGTGTTAGACTCAAAATCAAAAAAAAAAAAAAAAAAAAAGCTCTACAGCCAACATTCTCCTACTAGAATGTCAACTCTACAAGTCCTGCTAATCATTGTGTCCCCCAATGCCTGTACTATAATAGTCAATAATTATCGAAGTATGGAATTTTAACTTTTAGGTAACTTGACTTCCTCCCCCAAAAGACTATAAGCTCAGAGAAGACTGAAAGCATCTGGATTCCAGTAAATGCACTAGAAATATACATTGAATAAATAAAAAGCAAACATTAGGCCACAAAACAGAGTTGTCTAAATTATTGCTCCTTATTGTAAAGTTCAGGGTTTTTTTCATCATAAATTTCCTTTCTTCATAAAGTCTTGTCCTCATTATCTTTGCAAATTCTGTTATTTGCATTAAGAAGCCACAATATAATGCCACACTAAAAAATTAAATAACAACAAAAAAGGATCACTTATTTCAATAATTCTTTCTGTTGAAATTTAACATTCTTCATCCCCCACAGAGAATACACTGCATGACCCCTGGCTTCTCACTGACCTAAGCCTGTGTTACTAGGACTTATCAGAGTAAACAGGCAGAGAGAGGCAGATAGCTATTTCAAATGCCACGTTAAACAAAATATCCTTTTACATTTGTAAAATAAATAGGATTTCATTGCTCATATCTCCTGGATAAAGTGGCAAGAAGAAAAGCAAAGAAAACAAACATGAGAAAAGGGCCCGAGGCCATGCAGAACGTCTGATAACTTAGGTTAAGCTAGCTACTTGAGCCTTCTAGCCCTGGAGAACAACCAGGACTCCACTATCCTGGCAAACACCTTCCCTCCTCCTCCTCCTTCTCCACCCTCCCCAATTAGCACACTGAGGGAGTCTGACAGCCACACGCCTTCAGACAGAGTGTTGAACACAAAGCTCACAATTACTGTGACCAAGTGCCCTGATGTCTGTCTTCAATCAATGTCTGCACCACTGCTCAGGGTGAAGAACCAGGAGCTGCTTCCCACCTCCTCCACACCAGATCCCTGAGGACTGACAAGGAACAAACTCCCTCCTTGAGTAAAGGGTGGAGCCCAACATCAGTGTACCATGCAATTACTATGAAAACGGATTTACATTATTTCCTTAGTAGCTTCTTTTCTGTCAGCAAGCTGCCCCCATCACACCATTAACCCCAAGCAAGTGAGACATTGGAACTGGAACACTTCCACTAATGGATCATCAGATAATTCCACCATGGCCTGGGGATAGTGAGTCATTTACTCAACAATGACTGGGGGCCTACTATGTGCCAAGTATCATTGTACTTGATCTTCTACTTACCATTAAGTGCCTCAAGGACAGGGGCATGTTTTCCAAATTCTAAGCACAACACCTGCTACAGGAGAAGTAGGGAGATCCACAATGAACCCTTGCTGGATGTGTCAGTGAAAAGCAAATGTACCAATTCCTAATTTGCATGTTCTTTCTTATCAAAGCCATTTACAGCACCAAGTCATACTGCAAGGATCTGGTTTATATTTCCTGAAAACAATGAAGTCTGAATACAGGTTTGCCTTGAATGTGTTTTATTCAACTGTTCATCCAGCAGCTTTTATTGACCATCCGCTCTATGCTAGCCCCAGAAGCACAACCCTACCCTTACAGAGTTTACGGTCTGGTTGGAAGGGCAAGCATTTGGCCAAACACCACCTGGAGAAGTTGCAGGGCTCTGAAAGTAAAACTCAGGTGCTATGGTTCTTTCTGTTTATTCCCAAGAAAACTGAGGAAAACGGTTAATTTGTAAAGACCATCATTTGTATGGTAAAAGAGAAAAGGGCATTTGAGGGACCGCACAGGTAAGGTGAGGTTGTCTAGTTCAAAAACAGTGAGACAAAGAGGAAGACTATGGGGGTGACGAATGAAAGACAACAATGAAGCCGGGCTCGGTGGCTCAGCCTGTAATCCCGCGCTTTGGGAGGCTGAGGTGAGTGGATTGCCTGAGCCCGCGGGTTCGAGACCCGCCTGGGCAGGCGAAACCTCATCCCTGCAATAAATCAAAAAAATTAGCCGGGCATGGTAGCACACGCCTGTAGTTCCGGCTACTCGGAAGGCTGAGGCGGAAGGATCGCCGGAGCCCAGCAGGTCGAGGCTGCGGTGGCCAGAAGCGGCCACTGCACTCGAGTCTGGGCGACAGGCTGAGACGCCAACTCAAAAAAAAAAAAAAAGGCAACAATGATAACAGCAAAGAAAAATTGTTCAGAAACTAGCAGCACAGCCTAGCTGTAAGGTTCTGTAGTGAGTGCATATGTGAGTGGTAGAAAGGGCATCAGAGTAGTACTTAAGCGTCTGCTATCTTAGATAATCTGCCCCCATATGCCTGCCCACACTTATTATGTGATAGTTGAACAAACACAGGCATGTAATCTGTAAGTATATGTCATGGGATGTGCAGGGTTTATTAGGAATGAAGCCCTGAGCAACGAGTATCACTTCACAGCCCACCTATTGGCCTTGGCCAAACAAAGGGGGAAGAAAGTGTCTGACCCGGCTCTCAAAGTCTCACTGTCTTTACTGTTTCAGAGATCCACCACTTGCCCCACCTGGGGAGGCCAAAACCATCCAAAAGGACATGATACCAGAGGATGAATCACTGGGTCAAATCATATGAACATTTTTTAGGCTTTTGACACATTTCGGTCATTTCATTTTGGCTTCTCATGTTACTAAAAATCTCTGTGGAACAGGATTCAGTGCAACACTTTGAATAAAAAAGACACACTGTGTATATTAAAAGAGCTGCCCTTTATGAATTTGCTAACATATTTTTAGAGACCAAAATGACTAAAATATGGTCTCCGTGGCTATGTTGTGTTTTTTAAACTTCTACTTGCCAACTGGAACATTTTAAAAACTGATGCTGGCCAATTTAATGTGACTATTAAAATAATATTCCTCATCTCATACCATCCACAAAAATCAATTCAAAACGTATTAAAAATTTAGCTGTAAGACCTTACCCTTAGTTCACTTTTGTGTTGTTATAAAGGAATAACCAAGGCTGGGTAATTTATTTTTAAAAGGTTATGTGGCTCTGAAATCATAACTAAAGAAAAATTAAAAACATTACAGAAGGGGTCTGCAAATCTTTCCTGGTAAATGAATGGGCATGGCTGTAGTGCAATAAAACTTTATTTGTAAAATCAGGCAACAGACCATAACTAGCCCATGGGCTGTAGTTTGTCAAACACCCTGCAGTAAAAGACAATGGGTTCACAGCAATACTGCCATAGTCTGTTTTGTAATGCTCTAAAAGAATATCACAGATTGGGTAATTTATATAGAAAAGAAATTTATTTCTCACAGTTCTGGGGACTGGGAAGTCTAATATCTAGAGGCCAGCATCTGGTGAGAGGCTTCTGGCTGCATAATCCCATGGTGGAAGGGCAAAGAGAGAGCAACAGATCAAATTCACAGCCTAAACCCTTTCCCTTTATAATCAGCATTAATCTGTTAATAAAGGTGGTATCCTCATGACCTAAACACTTCCCATTAAGCCCTACCTCCCAACACTGGTACATTGGGGATTAAGTTTCCAGCACATCAACGTTAGGGGACACATTCAACCCTTAGCAAACACTACCTTGGGATATATTACAAAGAAATCAGCAAGTTAATCCCAAATTGGGAATTGGTTCTTCAATATCTGGTTAATAATTTTAAATATTAAATATTGTACAAGATAGAAACCTGGAGACCACAAGAACAACTAAACTTTCCTAACTCACACTTATAAAATTGGAATCAATATGTTTGTATAGTGTTTGTAAATTCCTTCACAGATCAGTCTCAAAGAACCACAGTGATTCAAGGGACACTGAGCCTGTAATTAAGCTCCTGTCTTCCAGCTCCAAACTCACCATCTTTGTGATGCTAGGGCTGGGATTGTGTGAACATTACTGCTTTCCCAGCTGCTCCCTTTTAGGCTCTGCCCTTAGGGAGCGCTGGAGGAAAGTGGGAAACTGGAGAAGGGGGTGTGGCCTGTTCCTTCCTGTCTGATTCCTATTGGTGTCCTGCTCATGTGGGCATGGCCCATGCTGTTCCTCCTCAGTCCAGAAGAGCCACGTCAGTCCTGTGGCAGCTGGTGGATCCAGTTTGCAGTCTTTCAAGAACCAGCCTCAATCCCAGGTGGCCTGTTCCTCAGAGTCAAGTCCTAGCCTATAACCCTTAACTGAGTTCAGAGACTCTAACCTCAGCAGACAGTACCACCTCTCAGAGGTCTGGGTACCAAGCCCTCAACTTCTCTCCTCTGAGCTCAGAGGCCCCAACACCAGCCATCATCTTGGAAATAAAAGTTCAACCCACCTGGCCCTTTCTACAAGCTTCTAAGTTTCAATAATCCTAACCTCAGGAGTGGCAAATGCCCCCTGCAGCTGCTACTTCCATGATAGCTTAGTGTTCTCTTGTTACCTTCTTGGTTCTTCAATATCTGGTTAATAATTTTAAATATTAAATACTCTATGTTGAAATAATTGGTGTAGTCTCTGTCTCCTGATTCAACCCTGAGTGATACAAAATAGTCCAGCAATTTCAAAACAAATCAAACCCTCACTTGTATTTCTTGAACACTGTGGAGTGAACACATAATTCTCCGTTTTACTTAAAATCCCATCTGCTGTTCTCAAATATTACAGTTGTTTGCAGGCCTGATTCCTCAAGAGCTCCCTCCCCCTGAATTCCTTCTACCCTTAGCCTCTCCTCCAATCTCTTTTATCTTCTTTCCCTCTTTTCCTCCAAATTCTCTATCACAAAAGTCCAAGAACCAGTCTGCCAAAAAAGATGAGTCTCAAGTGAACTTGAGCTCCTTAGCCCAGAGATTACTAAGTGAAATGCCCACCAGGGAAGACAGGAAACCCAGTCAGGCAGAAGAACTCTGGGATTTCAACATCATCATATTTATATTATAGCACAGCAAATACATTCAGCCTCAGAGTAAGAGAAAAGTGGTGAGTGGTAAGGCCCATGGGGACTGCAAGGTGTGTGTCCTGTCTAGATGCCAATTTTTCAAGAAAGGCCAAAAAATCAAGTTTTCTATGTGAAATCTCCAGGTTTTTAAACATTGGCTCAATTTTCTTTAATAGTCTGTGCAGAACAAATGAAATTTGCCCCTTCCTAACTGTATGTCCTGTTTGTTACTACTCCTTATACATGTGCCAAATGTACCCAGTATAGTCAATTTTCTTGTCAAAAATTTGAAGATTAAAACTATTTGTCAATAGTTACCTACAAAGCTCCAAGCAATAACAGCAACCCCAAAATAAGATTCTTTTCCCAACCACTTTTTCAAGATACCACCAAAATGACAGAAGGAAGGAAAGAAGGAAGGAAGGAAGGAAGGAAGGAAGGAAGGAAGGAAGGAAGGAAGGAAGGAAGGTAAGAGAGAGAGAGAGAGAGAAGAAAGGAAGAAAGAAGGAAGGAAGGAAGATAGAAAGAAAGTTGAGTAACAGAAGATATTGCTTTAAGCCCTCAGAAAACCTGGGATTCAACTTAAAGAAGCTAACAGGAGAAAATAGCTCTCTAAAGCAAAGCTTTTAGTTTATTTTAGAAGAAAGTGGTAGTGCTACATTATTTTTTAAGTAATATTTACAGAACAGTTTGTTCTGGAGTTCTAAATGACACAAATAGAGTAGGCCTGGTGTACACACACCAAAATGGTGACAATGAAATTAGGGCTTGATTCAGGGATAAATTACCCTCTGCTCATCTCACCAACACCTAAGGCTCCAAGATGGAGCCTTGCATAAGCTGACCATTTTGGTACAAATAAGGGCACACACCCACTTGCCCCCCCAGCTCCCCATTTACAATTACCCAATCTGCAAGAGAAAGACACATTGGCTCTATAATTACCAGATGTGAACTAAAAAACCATGCCCTTTTAAAAGCTTAGCTACATTTCCCAACTACAGGGCCTCAGCACAAACTCCAAAGCAGTATGATGCCTGCTGCCTGAAATGCCTAACAGCCCAGAACAACATGAAATCCACCTGCTGGGGGACAAAGCAATGTCATTAATGCTAGAGTTGGGGTGGAGGGAATCTTAATTTACAGTAAGATTAGCAAAGGAAAAAGGTCACACAACTTCTTATGCCTCATTCCAACATGCCCCTGTGTGTTATTACTACAGAAGGAAAGAAATAAGATTTCTCACAGCCACTTTTTTTGCTTCACTTCAACAAACAGCTTATTGTGAACTACAATGAAAACTGACCTATCTAAAATCCACAACCCCACTCTCCAAGAGCCAGAAAGGAAATCATAAAAGGCCTCAACAGAGTTCATACGGTTGGCATATGAACCATATTCGCATGGTAGGCCATGCCCCAAAGATTCCTCAGAGATCCATTATATCTTCAGTCTGTTGGCTCTTACTTGACACAAAATTCTAACCAATATGGTTAATTTTAAAGTTCACAGATCAGACTCAGGGAATCTCAGTATGAAGACAAATGAAAGGCACATGGAAAAGAAAAGGACATAGATATTGTGAAATGCCAGAGCACATGGTAGAGATAGCAAATGCTGAAGAGAGAGAGGGATGTGTTAAAGAAATGAAGAGAGGCCCATGAGCCCATTGCTCAAAGTGAGCCTTGAAGGGACAGTGATGTTTGCTGAAAGGTCAGAAGAGCCTGGAGCCAAGCAAAAGAGGAGAGCACAGAAACAGGCAGTACATGCAGATCAATAGGAAAGGAGCCAAAGGGAACAACTCAGAGTGGCAAAAATATCACCATCTTCATTGCTGTTAGAGTGGCAGCTGATGTTTATCATGGACTTAGGCACGCAGGCTTAGTGCAAAGTGCTTTATCTGCTATTATTCAACCCTCTCAGCAACCTTGTGAGGTGGGTATCATGTACATTTTATACATGAAGCTACCAAGGCTTAGAGAATTCAAGGCCAAGGTCACCTGGGCTAGTAAGGAGCATAGCTAGAACTGAATTCCAGGTCTGCCTAGTCCCAAAGCCTGTTCTGGGGAGGAGGAGAGGGAGAGGCAAAGGGAGAAAAGAAAAAGGATGATACAACTTAAACATATCAGTCTATGGTATTTTGTCAGAGAAGCCCAAGAAGAGTAACATACCTGATTTAACAGATGAAGAAACAAAGCAATTCTTTAAAACATTCACTCTAAAAAAGAAAATATATATATATTCCCAGTACAAGATAAAACCAGGGATTATGTTGACAGACCAAATGACTGACCTTGTCAAAACAATTAATGGAATGCTGAGAAGAAAAATAAAGCACATCTATAGTGGATATAAAATATCTGACAGTTTATGCTATTCTTTTTTTTTTATTCTTTAATATTTGAGAAAACATAACTTGCAGTAAGATCAGCAAAGGAAAAAGCTCTCTCTGTAACAAAATTTCATTTCTAGACCATATCCCTGAAAAGTTTACCCATGACAATGATACAGGTCAGGACATCATCACTTGAAAGAAAAGAAAGAGGGAAATGGAGAGAGAGAGAAAGGGAGAGAGAGAGACACAGAAAAGAAGAAAAAAAAGAAAGAAAATGAATAACCCAGAAAACTAAGCAGCTCATTACGTGTTCTCTTCCAAATTCTGCAGATTCACACTTGAAGTGACAGATGTGAAGAGGAAGGAGGCTCACACCCAGAAAGGCAGGAGAACTATTTTGGGGAAGTTTGTTAGAGGAGGTGGCAGAGTGCCTGGAGAACTGGTGCACAGATGTAGCCCTGGCGTGTGTATCCATCCATTCATTCATTCATGCATACATGCATGCATGCAGCAAACATTTACCAAGCCCCTACTCTGGCTCATCAACAGAAGATGGAAATACTGTGGGGAAGCAGACATAGTCTCTGCCCTTAAGAAGCTCACCATCTGCTGGGAAATTACAGGCAAGTAATAAGTCAATCATCTACTCATAATGGGATATATCGCAGCAACTCTAGGAACTCAGCCTTGGGGAGGAAGGGTTGCAGAAGCCTTCTTGGAGGTGACATGTGAGTTTTGAAGTGGGGAATAACTAAAGAAAAGAAGTGGAAGGAGGGCTGGAGAGATTACCAGGGACAGGACTTTGCATGCCACAATGAAATCTTCATATTTTATCCTGAAGGGAATGGAAAGCCATGCAAGGCTCATTATCAGGGTGATTACATGTCCAGATTGACATCAAAAATTAAAATTTGGAGACAATGTGGATAACAAATTGGAAAGAGGTTTAGACTGGAGGTGAGAAGGTATGTCAAGAGACTACTGTAATTGTCTAGGTTAGAAATGTTGAAACCTAAACTAAGGTAAGAATGGGGAAAGTAAAAAGGAGGGAACCAAGTCAAAACAGACACTTGGGAGAAAGAATCAATAGGAATTTGAAACCAATTTGGATATGAATTATGAAGAGAAAAAAAAAGTTAAGGATGGTCTCAAAGTGTGTGATTTGGTTGTGGTGGAGCTGGAATGCTAAAAACATTCCCTAAGAAAGGTGGACACAGGACAAGAGTGGGGAAAGGTGGCAAGTTGATTCTTAAACATGTTGAGTTTACAGTGTCTTTGTCTGGTGAGAGCTCCTAGTCATCTGTGTCTCTGCTATACACATTATATTGGTTACCTGGGTTACCTAATTATAGTAATACAGAAGGATATTACCACAAATTTAGCAGCTAAACAATATACATTTATTATCTCACAGTTTCTGTGACTTGGGAGTCCAAGTATGACAGCTGGGTCTTCTACAAGGGTGCAATCATGGTATCAGGCCAGACTGGCTTCTCATCTGAAGCTCCACTGGAGAAGGTTCCATTTCCTAGCTCACACAGTTGTTAGCAACATTCAGTTATTTGCCACTGCCAGCCTGAGGGCTTCAGTTTCTTGCTTGCTTTCTATTGGAAACCACCCGACACTCTAGTCACATAGCCCTCTACATAGACAGCTAAGAATGTAGCAGCTTTCTTCTTCAAAGCTGGCAAGAAATAGAGTATCCTTGCAAGCCAGGGATTACAGTCTTATGTAACATAATTACACCACTTTTGCGGTATTCTATTGGTTAGAAGCAAGTCATGGAGCATGCCCTTATTCAAGAACTGGCTATCACAAAAATACATGAGTCTAGGAGGCTGGGATTATGGGGGGTTACCTTAGAGTCTGTTCCACCACACTCATTTTCATTTAGTTTCCAAAAGTTAGAAACCCTTGGACCTACTTTCTTACCTCCTAGGATCCCATGGTCTAAGCAACTAGATACTGAGTGGTATGTAAATATAGATTCACAACCCATCCGTTCCTCTTAGTTCAATCTCTTTCATGAAATCTTCCCAAAGAGGCTCTCCTCTCTTCCTCTATTCTGGTTATTTCTGATTGTCATGACTGAGGAGGGGGTGTTAATGGCATCTTGTAGCTAGAGAACAGGAATACTACTAAACATCTTCCAATGCATGAGACAGTCCACCACAACAAGGGATTATCCAGCCCAAAGTGTCAATAGTGCTGAGCTTGAGAAACCCTGGTGTGTGAGGGGAGATGCAAAAAATATGGAATTTATTTACAAAAATTGTTTATTTATTCTTACATGTTTAAACTTTAGTCATCTCCAAAGTACTCTTCGTTTTATGCAACACACCCATCAAGATGCTTTTTCTATTGTTCAAAACAGTTTATAAACTCATCAATTTTGATGCTTTTTAGTGCTTCTGTCATTTTTGTTTCACCTCTTCCACACTGGCAAAACATTTCCATTTGAGGACTTTTTTCATTGAGGGAATCATTAAAATGTTACTTTGGTGAGATCAGATGAATAGAGAGGGGGGGCCTGGAGGGGTCATGCTGTTTGGGGCCAAAAACTACTGAACACTCAGTGCAGTGTGGGCAGGTATGCTCATAAATCTCCCATCATATTTTAACATTTAAAACATGCTAAAAGAATTCCCCCTCCCCCCAAAAAAATCCACTGAAGTCAAACATAGCCCCTCACAACAACACTAGCTGGTACACTGATGCCAATGGGTTCCTAGAATACTTACCTAGCAGGGAAAGCCTGTACTACAAGGGGCCTGCCCTCCAAAAAATAATTTCGGGTTTTTTCGGGTCTCCCTCATATATTACTATAAAATTATCTATTTGTTTATGTATCTGTCCTAACTATCCAGGATAAACCTATACGTCATCAGAGCAGGAACCACGTGATATCCTTGTCACTCTACCTTTCCCAACTTACAGCTAAGCTCCAAACATAGGAAATGTCCAAGAGATACTTTTTGAATTGAAATTTATTTCAAAGATATAGTAGGCTTTGTTTCTTCAAGAACTATTTACTCAATAATTAACACATTCCTTCCAAATTAAGAGCTTCGACTTTGAATTTAATGAAGGCTAATTTACTTCTGGAGTTAATACAACCCTGCCCAGCAGCCTCCAGCACCTGTATACTTGAATTAGCAACTAAATCTCTGGTTTAGGAAAATCAGATAAATGAAACTATATGCAAAATTGAGACAAGTAGAGAGATCCAGGAACATCATTTATTTCCTAATGCAACCACTCCCCCCTTAAATATATGAAAGGCAAAGACATGTAAATAAGCTGGGGTCTAAAAATTACCCTTTTAAAAAAATCACTAATCATTATGAGGGAAGAGAACATTGCTCTAAAGCACGTCAGATGTATTTGCTGAAAGATGAATGAGCCCCTGTCATTTCTTAGCACAAGTAGGAGTTGTGTGTATATTAAAATGAGAACACATAATTCTAAGAAGGAAAAGGAGCTATTATTTCACTTTTCAACATACAGAAATTTAAATTCATATTCCAGACAATGAGTCAAATGATCCCCCATCCCAATGAATTTTGTATGAAGAAGAGAAATGTTGCATTGTATATTTCTACATCTCTGTGACTCAACCTCAGAGTGAAGTCTTTCCCTCTCAGACAAATTAAAAAACAAGTCCATTGAATCCCAAAATAACTTAAAACCTTTGGGACCCCATCCACACTGCTGAGAAGGCCCCTAAATTATTCTGTCTGCTCCAGCACTGTACTTTTCATGGGGAGCTGATGAATCAGACTGGACAGGACCACATGGTCTCTGAAATTCCTCAGGAGAATCTTGATTACACCCAATTAGTGAGGCCGTACACAGAAGCAGTGAATCAGATAGCCTCACAACTCAGCACAAGTCAGCAGGGCTAGAAAACCAAGGCCATTAGCTCCTGCTGTTTCCTAGCTCTCAAAGAATCAAGCGCATGCTGGTTGTGAAAGACAATGGCCACTTGATACAATCAGCCACAGATTATTTTTAACGGGGCTGTGAGAGATGCATTGCAGTGGAGAACCCCAAAATCAGTAATAGCCACATTTAGAATTCACTGGAGGTTGTTTTGTAGAACAACAAATCTAACTTCTCAAATACAATTTTCCTAGGCTAACTTGAACATTTCCTCTGAGCTCCCTGAGCCAAACAACATCAGGAAAGAGTAACACAGGTACATATGTACCAGGGCATGTGGGTAAAGTTCATCTGAGCATTGGTCTGCATCTACTGGAGTGGGTGAGCTCATATGGGTAGACTGAGTACCTGGCTAAGACCTGGTTTGGAGTTTGGTGTAGTTGGCGTCTATTTATACACCAACTATTCATTCATTCATTTACACCTGACTCCTGAACCTGGGCCTCAACACTTTCCAGAATCTAGCCCTTTCCTTATTTATTCATTCCACCTACATTGGCTGATTTACTCACATGTGAGGCCTTTATTCTGGCTTTCCTTTCCTTTTCCTGGTGCTTACTTATCCAAATGCTATACATTCTCCACAACTCCGTGGCCCAGACCAAGCTCCACGTCCTGAAGAAGCCAACCCTGACCAACTTCAGCCAAAAAAGTCTCACATTATTCCTTGAATACTGGGTATCAGGGCAGTTGTTGGTTGAGCTCAGATAATATTTCAGGTACTATGCCCAACGTTTAATGTAACTGACCTGATCTAATTTTCCCATGCTAGGTAAATATCATTACCTCTACTTTCTTGATGAGAAAACTGAGACCTGAGAGGAAAAGTATCTTGCCCAGATCACACAGTGAGTAAATGGTAGAGTTGGAATGCAAACTCACATCTGTCTGACAGTAGAGTTTGGATAATCAGGGGTCACTAAACTCTTCCATAAATAAGCAGATAGCAAATATTTTTTGCAGGCCTCACATTCTCTGTCACAACCTCTCAACTCTGCCTGCCATCATAGTATAAAAGCAGCCATGATCGTACATTTTAAAATGAAGAATTGTCTGGGCATTTTGGCTCACAATCATAATCCCAATGCTTTGGGAGGCCAAGGCAGGAGGATCACTTGAGGTCAAGAGTTCAAGAATAGCCTGGGCAACATAGAGAGATCTTGTCCTTACCAAAAAAAATTTTTTTTTAATTAGCTGGGCATGGTAGTATGTGCCTGTAGTCCTACCTACTCACGAGAGGTAGGCAGGAGGATCACTTGAGCCTAGGTGTTCAGGGCCAGCCTGGGAAACATAGCAAGACACAGTCTCTAAAACTAAAAATAAAAAAGGTAGAGCTATATGTCCTGCCATGAAAACATTCTCCACAATGTCTGGTAGGTTTT
>CAUYQG010099725.1:0-24754 GCA_963574415.1 Tarsius wallacei
ACACCTTTAAAATAAAAAAAATTAAAAGTTCTTTTTTAAAAATCTATTCATTCTTTCGCTCTAAGTTTTAACATTTTACCAGGGAATCTTCCCTGAACCTGAGCCCAGAAGAGCTCCTGTCATTGTGTTACTCTAGCATTAGCCATTACTGCTTCTGTAACATTAATCACACGTAACTTTTCATTTGTCTTCCTTATTACATTTTAAGTTCTGCATGAGTAGGACTGCATCTGTCATATTCACTGCTATCATATTATAAACCTAAAGACAAGTTTTTAAAAACTTGCAATGTGAGCAATTTATTGAATTATGCTTAGGCTTTCTTTTTATATTCAATCAAAAGTCATATGATTATATAACTTCCTTCTCTCTTTATTCTCCTTTTCTAGTCTCAATTTCCTTTGCCTCTATCATCTCAAGTCTCTGGGATGACATACACTAATGAGTTTCTTTTGCAGGCTGAGGCCAATTCAAATCTTGAGCCAATCTCAGCTGAAGCAGCCTGTAAATTATTGGTCTCAACCCTCTATGGCACTCCTAGGTCTCATGAACTCTGCATTAACAACTCTAACTTCTCTGCTGGTTCAACAACCTTCTGCTGCCAAGTGAACCCATGATCCATGCCCCAGGAGATAACATTTCAAGTTACAGCATGCTCTGAAATTGGCTAGGACTTATTTCTGCTTAGATTCTCCCTTATTCAATATGCTGTTCTGCTTGGTTCCTCAGTCTCTCACTAGAACAAAGGTATATCAGGGCAGGAGCAAATCAGCATGGTAGAGTGATTTGAGATTGTGTACTATTCACTGTGTTGCAGAAGTGGAGGCAACAGGATAATGTCCCCTTTATCTCACTGTAGGCATGTTTTCCCTGAACACCTAAAGTGTTTCACCTCATCTTATATATACAATAATTCATGTAACTGACCATGCATCCTTATTTTTTAAGTATTTCTGCCCACGTTATTCTCTAGTTTTTATCTTGCTTGTAAATTTTTGGGATAAGACTATTTTTCAAAAGTTAATTTGAGATCAACCAACATTTCTTATTCTACTGCCATTTTAGAGGAAACCATTTTCCTCATTTCTGAACAAGATAGAATGAAATACAGCTATAATCAAATACAACTCTAAACCAAAGTAGATCTTTAACACTTTCAGGCCTTCACAATAACCTGGATAATAGATTATTTGTGTCTGTACACCAATGATAAAGCCAAGCTTCATTAAGATTCTTTCTGCTTGTCTCAAGGGCTTAACACAGGTCCTTTTGAATGATTCTCTCCCCCTCAGGTAAACATACTCCTGTTACAGAAAACTCAAAATAACTTCCTACATTTTAAATTATGTTTTAATCTGTTTTTTCATAATCCCTGAAGAAAATCGATCCAGTAAAACACAAGTTTAAATTGTATCCAGTCAATTCAGGAAGGATAAAGACAAAAAGCTTCCATGGAGAATTTCATCCCCAGTATCCAAAAGTTTGGGAGCACAGGTAGGCATCCAAAGGCAAACATTTGCTATAACTGACAACAACAGAAATATCCATGTATTCCCCTGTTATCAATTATAGGCACTGTATTTAAAGATTAGTAGTTTTAAATTTATTTCTTCAAACTTGAAAGTATGTCTGTCCATTCTGAATATATTTTCACTCTCTCCTCAGTCAGGCCAAGCAATTCATGCCCCTAGGATTACCCACCCTAAATGGGGATTATTTTATACTAGCAAATATATTGCCTAAAAAACCTTCCTACTTTTCTCCTGTTTCATCAGCAGGCAATTATTTTGATACTTCTCTCTTGAGAAAAACAATGTGCCTCAAAGATCTCATTCCCGAGAGAAACAAATATTGGGCTAGGCATTGGCCATCCCAGCACCATCGTTGGGTCACTCTCCTGTACAACTAATTTGCTTCTTATACATTATGAAGAATCTTATATATATGGCTTTGTCTTTAAAGGTATTATTTATAGAAATGAAGATAAGCTTTCTGAATTTCTCCTTCTCCTAAAAATGCATATTGTCTGACTGCACCGAGAGGTAAGAGCCATGCTCTTAATTACAAAACTGCCCCTGTTATAGTTGCTTCTCTCACTCTCTATCTCTCTAAACTCCCTTTCAATGTCGGCCTCTCTGTAAAATACAATTTTGTGTCCAGAATGTTCTTTCTTCTAAAATACTTTTGTCTTTTTATTCCACACCATCTCTCTTCTATTTTCAAATTTCAGTCACAGAATTGTGTTATGTCATAAAATTAATGTCACACACATCCTCCTTTGATATTTTTAATTTCTCTTCTTTATGTGGAAATATTTTAAGATTCGTGTGTTTTTTTTATTTTTATGCTCTCTAACTTACTATAAACTTCATTTTTCACTATGCAAAGCAGACATCTGACCCCAGATAATCTACCCTATTTGAAAACCAGATTCCATTTTAAACCAGAGGATGAAAATCTCAAGCCTTGATCTCCCATATTCTGGTGTGATTCTCTGTCTTTTCATATTACTTTCCTCCACATGTGAAGGAATCCCTCAGCTGAGGGGCTATACTTACATTCAGAAAGATTCTAACTCCATGCTAGGGGATAGTACTGAGAGGCTAGTGGCTACAAGTTCTGAAATGAAACTGTTTAAGGACTGGCCAGGATGTCCGAAGAAGTAAGAAAGGGAATTAGGAAGAGCAATGCCCAGTGAAAAAGAAGAAATAAAGAAAACTATTTTTATTTTAAATAAAATAAGAACTCAGGGAATAAGTGGGTCATCCATTAGTTTAGAGTGATTCTATCAAATGTAAATATTCTATTTTTTTAATGACTGTTTCTACTAAATGGGTTGGAGAGCATGATTGAGGAAGACCAAGGAAATGGAATTTAGGTCTGACTTCTGATCCTGGCTTTGTGAATGCATTGCTGTGAGCACACTGGCTAGCCACTTAACGTCACTAAGTTGTTTCTCTACCTGTAGAATGAGGTGATTGAATGAATTAATCTCTAAGTTCTTTCCCACTTCTATACAAAACTACAATTCTTATCATCTCTTTGTTTAATATGTGTTTGCATTTCCTATTTGAAGATGTATTTCCCTGACTCTGACTCAAAAATTTTAAATCTCCAATAGGAAAAAGGACAAACTCTATGGGAACTTGGCTTCTGAAGAACTCCTAGCAGTTTCTCAAAGTCATCAGTGTTTTCTAAGAAGGCAGATAGACCAAAAACATGGTCTTTTTTCCAAACAAGCTTCCTTGGGTCATCAGAACTTCTCCTCAATAATATATAATAATTCCAGTGTTTGTAACAGAGTGGATGGGATCTTCTTCTTAAATCCTTCATGTTTTATGTAACTGGGATATTGTAAGAAAGTACAAGATTCTGGAGAAGTATTATTAAATGCAATTTCCCTATATATTTATGGGGGGTTGCTATTTTATTTCTGATATGAACAATTTACTACCTGTTTCTAGAATATCAATTTATCAAATATTTCTTTCTTAAGATTGTTTTATGTGCTAGGCACTGTTTTAGGCAGGTAAAACAGCATTGAACAAAGGAAAAATATTCTCTGCATTCATGAACTTTAATATTACATTTGTGAAAAGCTATAAATATTAGAACTAGAATAAGTAAAGTACTGCCTGGAGGCTAAAGGCATATTTTTTTATCAGTTACTTCCCAATATTTTTAAGATGACTCACCTGTCAGCTGAACCACCACCAGTGATGTCCAACTACCCACCATACCTCACTATTAACATACATCCATTCATATGCTTAAACATTTAACTTTAACTTTTCTTCGTATCAGTGACTATTTTCCCTACAGGTTTTCTATTACTTTCCATCTTTCTAGAGACAATATTCATAAACAGTGTGTGAAAATTCAACTACAGTCCACTCTCTCAGGTATTTATAATGCTCAATATGTATTGCTTTAAACCATGACTGGTAACGTAAGCAAAGATGTACAATGTTCTACCAATTCTTCTTTTGATCATCATTTTATTCTCCTTATTTTTTCTTTATGATTCCTTCTCCCGTCTCTTTTTAATTCTCCAACTCTCTTTCCAACTCATCTTCATTCTTCTCTTTTCTTTAGGTCTTCTTTCCTGCTTGCTCTTTTACATTCTATTTCCTTTGACTCCACCACATTGATTACACTCATAGAATTTCATATTTATTCATTTTTACTCATACTTCAAGACAAAACTATTTCAGCAATAATAACCTAACATGAATAGGAATTTCTAAATCTGACAAAGTAATTCAGAGACATTAATTGCTTTTATAATTGCTCTTACAAGATGAAACACCACTTTCATGATGACAGTTCTAGAGCGTTTGGTTCATACGTTGTATTTTAGTAATAGGGAAAAATATTTTATCATAAGCACTCAACATGATTCTTCAACTTAATTTCTTTATAAATAAGTATTTATAACTGGATGTTGTACCTAGTAAGTACCAAACATCTTTTGCTCTGAAGAAAGAAAAGTATTGCCATGAAACCTCCCAGAGATAATCTTGTTAACTCTAGATTCAATTCCCTTCCCCAAATCCTGTGTCCTTAGATCTCTGTGGTCTAAATGATCTAAATATGGATATGAATTCCAGGGATAGCTGTATAAATGAATTGAAAGTAGTAAAACAGAAAAATGTGCAGATGCCTCTTGACTTATAATGAAGTTATGTCCTGATAAACCCTTCATACGTTGAAAATATTGTAACTCAAAAATACATTTAATATAATTAACCAACCAAACATCAAAGTATACCTAGTCTACCTTAAATCTTCTCAGAACACTTACATTAGCCTGTAGTAGGGCAAAATCATCTGACACATTAATTTTATAATAAAGTATTGAATATTTTATGTAATATATTGAATACTGTACTGATGTACAGTTTCTGCTGAATGTGTATTGCTTTCTCACCATCATATTTTAAAAATTGTAAATCAAACCATCTCAAGTCAGGGACCATCTGTATGTAATTCATTGAAAAAATGCCCCCACATCTTTAAAATAAAAAAAAATTCAAAAAAAAAAGGAAAAAATGCTAGAAAGAGTATTTAGGAGAACATCTAGATAGAAAAAGGAAGGAAACAATACAGAAATTGCCTGAGAGGTTAAAAAAAGCCTTGTGCTTAGGAAAATAGAAAAAGATTCAAACCTGTCTCTGTCTGCTATATTATTTCCAAACTATTATCCTTCTTATCTCACTGTACCTTATTGCCTCTATTTCTTTGATTATTTATTGTGTGTCTCAATATTTCCCACCTCAATATTACTGAACTTGCTCACTCTGAACTTAATGAGAACATCAGAACATCTATTTTTTATAGTTATTTCATGATTTTGAAATTTATTGAGTATGACCAAATCTAGTCAAAGTAAAACAGAGGAGATGCTTTGTCATTTGCCTGAATGGAATGTCCAAGAAGCTTGAATTTCATGATAGTTCTATACAAAATCAAAAAAGGTGAAATCAGAACCCTTTATTTATTTAACTTTACCTCCTGAGACTCTCATCTATGAAGAAAGTTTAGCAGTTTATGAAAATGGGTGATTGGATAAGAGAAGTATTAAAGTTTTATATTTCTTCAGTTGTTTTTTCCTCTTATAATTATGAGTAAATCCTGGTTTTCAAACATTCTTAATAAATCTTTTATTCAAATTTCTATGCCATTTGGATGGTTTATCAAAAAATATAAATATAATACATGTATTGAAAGATATTTCACAATCTAAAAGGCAAACTCTAAAGATCAAAAGCAATTACTGTTATTTAAAATGTTAACTATGCAATTTGTTTACCTTTATTGCATGTAATATTTTTGTAAGTCTTTCTAATGCTATTATAAACACTTCTATCAATATTTATTTTAATAACAGTATTGCAATTCGTCATGTCCACATATCATAAAATACTTAAACCTATTAAATTGTTCCAAGGTTTTACTACTGTCAATAAAATATGATGAACATTTTTGTACTGAAAAACATCTGCAAAAATAGAATTCCAGAAGGAGTATTATTGCACCAAAAGGTATGAATTCAATTTTTTTAATCACTTCAACCAATTATCATTCTTTGTGTTATGAACACTCTAATCCTACTTTCAGTTATTTTTAAATGTACAGTAAATTACTGTTCTCTGTAGTCACCATGTTGTGTTTGCTATCAAATACTAGTTCTTATTTATTCAAAATTCTTGATGCATAATTTCTAAACATTTTCTGTAAGGTTTAACTCAGTCTGTATTCCCTCTAGCAATGTATAAAAAAGTGCCTATTTCACTGATCCCTTGTCAAATTTTTTAATAATAACTGTAAAACTTCTTTTAATTTAGAAGAAAAATAATAGTATTGCATTTTCTGTTTCTTTGATTTCTAAAACACACATACATGCATGCATATATATGCGTGTGTGTATATGCATGCATGTATATATATACACCTTACATGTTTTAATTATTTCATTTGTTCATTTATCTATTATGTCTTGGAGGTCTTATTGAATAGTTTGAATTCTTTTTTAACTATGAAGATATCAACCTTCTGTCCCTTTATAGCATTTCAAATTCAGATATAATATGTGTGTTAGTTTGGGGCACATGTAGGAAATAGCCTTCAAAGGTATATTAATTGTTATTATGCATTTATATTTTCATTTATAATTTTTGATTATTTTTATTATTCTTAATTAAAATTCTTAAGATTGTTTATTTTTAAAACCCATGTCATATGTTTGTATAAAATCGTTCAACTTTCTGAGATTTTTCATTCTTTTATATTTGTTTTTTATCTTTTTTTGCCTGAGTTTCTTGAGTTTATTTTATGCATTCTTTTCCAACTTCTTAACTTGCTGATAAGTTCACGTATTTTAACAAATGAGAGCTTTAAAACAACAGATAGCTTCTGAGCACAACTTTGTAAGTACTACTTTAATCTTTATGCCCTGGGCTTTCATTATTTTATTAACAGTCTAAAATCAATTAAATTATAAATTTGTTAATAATCCATTTTTAATTATTGATAAATGTCAATAATTATTTTCAGTGCCTCCAAGTTGATTCATTCCTTTTTTCTAGTCACTTCAGAGTCTTCCCTTCTTTCTGATTCAATGGACCAAGTAAATGACTCTGTGGTAACTGAATTTTTATTACTGGGACTTTCACAATCTTTGAAAATGAAGATTTTCCTTTTTCTCTTCTTCTCTTTATTCTATGTGGGAATTATTCTGGGAAACCTCTTCATTTTGTTCACAGTGATTTTTGATCATCACCTGCACTCCCCCATGTATATTCTGTTAGCCAACCTGTCACTCACTGACTTGGGCCTTTCATCTACTACAGTTCCTAGGATGATCTCTGATCTTTTCACAGACTTTAAAGTCATTTCCTTTCAAAACTGCATGATACAAATGTTTTTTATCCATGTTATGGGGGGTGTTGAGATGGCACTGCTGGTAGCTATGGCATATGACAGGTATACTGCAATCTGCAAGCCTCTTCACTATCTAACTGTTATGAATCCCAAAATGTGCTTGTTTCTGGTAGTAGCTGCTTGGGTCATTGGGGTCATTCATGCTGTGACACAGTTTGTTTTTGTCATAAATTTACCCTTCTGTGGTCCTAAAAATGTGGGGAGCTTTTATTGTGATTTTCCTCGGGTTATTAAACTTGCATGTATGGACAGTTACAGACTTGAATTTGTGGTCATTGCCAACAGTGGCTTCATATCTATGGGCACCTTCTTTTTCTTAATTGTATCATACATCTTCATTCTGGTCACTGTCCGACAACACTCTTCAGACGATTTATCCAAAGCATTTTTCACTTTGTCAGCTCACATCACTGTAGTGGTTTTGTTTTTCACTCCATGTATGTTTCTTTATGTGTGGCCTTTCCCTACTAAGTCGTTAGATAAATTTTTTGCCATTGTGGACTTCGTTGTCACTCCTGTCTTAAATCCTGTCATCTATACTTTAAGGAACAAAGACATGAAGATGGCAATGAGAAGACTGAGTCGACAGGTTGTAAGCTCTAGGGAGATAACTTAACAGATTTTGTTGATAGACCACGAGATAAAGATCGTAGACCATCAAGACCATCATGATCACCGTGAATACTACAGAATGTGGACATTTTTATTATTGCCTTAAAAGACAGAAATCTTCAGAAAAGATGGTATAAGATTTAGCCATTTTATTTCAGATGAAGTTGCAGCAATTTTTGCTAATCATACAAAATAAAGTGTTATATGTTTCTACCTAACCTGCATACCTAAATTGTAGTCACCAGCAATGACTACATTTAATTTGCATGTGGTTATTTCATACTTATATATAAATACATACATATGATTTCTCTTTGTCAGTATCTTTATACTGATAGTAGCAACACTGAAAATCAATGAATATTTCTTAAGGAAATTATGTGGATCCAATGGATAAAATATGGGTGTATGTAAACCAGCAAATGCTACAATCAAAAAAGAAACAATTCTCATTTAATTGTACTTCAAGTTAGATAAAGATAAACAGGAAAGTCAACAACATGTTACAACTCTTGAGTATTGTTTTCAGTTTGGTCGTTAATGTATTTTGCACAATGTTATTTAAGAAATGGACTCTAATACCTTGCATTATGCAAAATTTGTTTGTGTCCTACCTTTTTAACAGCACGATTCTGTTGCCCTTGCTGTCTCAAAGCATGTACAATTTTAAAAGTATTTGAAGGGTTTTTTTTCCTCGAGGAGGGTACTCCTCTGAGATCTTAATAGCTCATTTAATGTGTCTCCTTTAAGCCAAGGTACTTAGGACAAAGAAGATGATCAACATCTTTCAGATAAATTCTGGAAAGCCTGGTGGTCAAGAAACACAGCTGAGACACAGTTGGATGTATTTCTATGACTAGTTTAAAAACACATTGTAATAGGGTTACCATTTGACCCAGCAATCCCACTTTCAGGAATAAACCCAAAAGAACATTAATCATCCCACTAAAAAGACACCTGCACTCATATGTGTATTGCAGTACTATTCACAATACCAAAAATATGGAACCAACCCAGTCGACTGTGGACTGAATAAAGAAAATGTGGTTTATATACACTACGGAATACTATTCAGCCATAAAAAAATCTTTTGCAGCAACATGGATGCAACTAGAGACCATTATTCTAAGTGAATTATTATAGAAACAGAAAACTGAGTACCATGTGTTCTCCTTTGTAAGTAGTACAAACCACTGGGCACACACGGGCACAAGGATGGGAACAATAGACACTGGGCAATGCTAAAGGAGCAAGAGAGAGAGGGTGTGTAAGGGGTATAAAATCACCCATTGGGTAACATGCCCCCACTGGGGTGAGGGGGTAGTCTCACCAGAAGCCCAAACCTCTCCTCACCTTCATGCAATATACCTATATAACAAATCTTCACATGTAACCTATGATTCTAAAAGTAATAATAATAATAATAACTAAAGCTACAAAATAAAATAAGTTGTAAGAAATGAGACTTTTTTATTATGGGTCAAGATTTTTTTCCATATATTTTCTCCACAAATTTATCATCAAAGTTCTAAGCTATCCTCTTTTTTATAAAATCGAAGCACTATTATTTATTGTTAACCTATCTTGATTTTAATTTTGCATCTTTATCTTATTTGTTTTACTATTTTTTAAATTACCTTTAGACTCAGTGAGATAGCAAAAAATATCTAAATGGGTTAAAAATTGTGGCAATACTCCTAACTCAGGAAGATCCTATGTGTTTCCTCTAATAGCCAAGGGAAAACTTGTGAAACTAGAAGAGTTCGTCTCAGTACATCAGGTTCAAGCTGGCTATTCCCAGATCTCTTCACCTGCATCTGGTCCATTTATAAATGGCTCTTGATTGGCCAGGTGGTTTACTAAAAGGGACAATTCACATACATATTATTCTCTCGAAAATATTATGCTTCAAGGGAGTGCAAATAAAAGAAAATCTATACTCCTCTTTCTCTGAAAATTGCTGTAGTCTTTTCCAGTTATGAAGGAGGTAGGTGGAATTATTAAACTGAAGTATATTAGGAAAACATCAAATTATAGTATTTTATTGACAATGAGATGTTTCTGTTAGTAGCAACTGATTCTGCGGAATTTAATTATGTGTTTATCTTCCAGGAAATGTTTTTTAAATCCTGTAAGGTTGGCTTAAATACTTAGAAGAATTAATATGAACAATGTTAGCAAGTATAGCCCATATTATGTGTTAAGTTAGCACAATCATCAAGTCCTTCTCCTGACTCTTCTGAGCTAATTTATTCTTTTCTCTACATTGTGTGGTTATTTTCCTCCTTTCCCCACATTTAGTGTTGTCTTGCTCATTTCCTTTACTTCTTTGTATAATCCCAATGAAACCTGGTTTGGAACATTTTCACATAAAGGTTCAAATCATGCCATTAGAGTTGTGAGTATTTTGAGGGCTTTTGATAAAATAAATTCATTGCATAAACAGAAAAATTAGGTTCAGCTATTTTAAATGACATGTCTAAGACCACATAATGAATTTGTGCTAGAACCCAAGTCCCTTACTTCTATCTCAGTGTGATATATAAAGATATTAGGTATTTTTATTCAAAGAAGAGTAAAAGATGTTTAAGAAAAACACAAAATTCTATTGGTTGCATTCCAAGTTTAATCGAGGGCAGGGAGATAGATTTTATTTTTCAGATGTGGCTGGCTTTTGTAGATGCTACAATAAGTATGTAAGATTCTGGAGAACTCTTTCAATGATCTTAAACTTAGTGTCTAACTTAGAATCAACACGATTATTCTAAAATTTTTGAGTGATTTTTGTCAGAAATGAGCTTTGAAAGAATCATGGTGGTGAAAGATCCCCTACAGCTGACAATTCCATATTATCACTTACCCCTCAGCAGCATAAATTCAGTAGATGAGATGTCTTAAGTGTGAGCAAGAAATTTCTTTTGCTGAAGAATAGCATTCCTGAATTTTCACTAGCTACTGTAATAGAAAGTCTTTTGCTACACATAAGAAACTTTGGGTCAACCATCATCCTTGGCATATTTCATATGGAGCTATAACTTCAAATTTGCCTTACTCTCTAAGTGAAATAAGATAATTTAATATCAGTAATTCTCTAAGGTCAATTATAAATTGCATACTCTGATTCAAAAGAGATGCCCCAACCAGTCATGTCAGAAATGATCTGACAACAAAAATTCTATCCTCTCTACTGTCAGTGATTAGTATGATTGCATTCATTTCTTTCCAAGAATGAAGATAAGTCTAACAGTTGAATGAGTATTCATTAAAAGTATAATTTCCAAAAGCAATGAAATAACTGTGATTAAGAAAATGGCAAAAGAAAAAGTAGTATTCCTCCAAAATATTTGACAAGTGGAAACTTTCTATACCTTCACATCTTTCATGGAATGCTATCCATCAATTTCCCCTTCTCTTTTTTATATCTTACTTTCCCATTAACACTTACACCTAATCCGACAAGTGTTCTTGTAGCTATGCTTTGCCTTCAGGATACATTTCATTTTCTACTTCTCTTCACTGCAAAACTTCTTGAAATTGTACTTTTTCTCAATACACAATTAGCTAAAATGACACTCTTAATTCACGTCCAGCAGTCATTATTCTGTCTCTCACCTAGCAGATAGCAACTTACAAGGATGCCCCAACAATACCTCTACAAGTCTAGACAGTTATCATTCTTTTACCTTTTTCTGAATTTATTCCTGCTCTTAAATTTATTCCTGTCCTGACAGTACAGAGGATAGAATTTTTGTTGTGAGATCATTTCTGATATGACTGATTGGTTGGGGCATCTCTTTTAAATGAGTATGCGATTTATAATTGACTTTAGAGAATTACTGATATTAAATTATCTTATTTCACTTAGAGAATAAGGCAAATTTGAAGTTATCACTCCATACGAAATATGCCAAGGATGAGGGTTGACCCAAAGTTTCTTAAATGTTGTCTTACTAGTGCTTGTTACAATTTATCAGAGTTAAACCACCACAATGCTCTCACTTATTCAGAATAAAAACACTAGAATAATATTTTATCTTCCACATCTTGCTGGTAAACTTTCTGTTACTGCTATCTCAATAATGGCTATTATCTATTGACCACTTACTATTTGCTAGAAAACTTATATACTTGTTCACATACAATCCTCACAGCACTCCTATGAAATTGTGCTCTTATCACCAATCTTTTTTAGATGACACAAAACATTTAAGTGACTTGTCCAAGTTTATTTAGCTATATGATAGATAAACCCAGGATTTAAACCCAAACTCTCTAGCACAAAAGCTCACACCTTAACCACTATAACATGTTGCTCAATGGTCCCTCACTCACCTCTTTCCTGCTCAAACCACCACACCTGCAGTTGTTGCCTATTGTTAGGCTTGAAACAATCACTTGGCTTCATTTCCAAGACCCCCTTCTTCCAATTCCTAATGAGGCCAGAGTTAATTTATAAACAATTATTCATAATTCTTTATTAGTTCTTTATTGTCTTTGTAATAAAACATAACTCCCTTAGAAAAAATTCTAGAATCCTTTTCCTATTTTATTTCCTATTAAACTCTTTCATGATTTCTCTAATTTAAACTTTACTGCATTTTCCTCACTACACCTTTGAATTCTCCATTCTTTTATTATCTTTCATTTTTTTTTTTTTTTTTTTTGAGTCACGGGTATCACTCTGCTACCGAAAGCAAGAACACAGTGACACCATCACAGCTTGCCACAGCCTCCACCTCCTAGACTCAGATGATCCTCCCACCTCAGCCTCCCAAGTAGCTGGAACTATAGGCATGTGACAGCACTTCTCCTTTCTCCTTTCTCACTTTTTAAGCATTATATTCCTTATATCTTATTTCTTTTTGTTCTATTTTTTATCTTTTATTTCATTTTGGCCTATATCTTTTTCTCCTAAGAACTTTAATATCACTAAATAATATAAAATATATGCTACAGGATATAAACTGTTTTGAAGTTCAAAGAAAAGAAGATAAATGTAGGATTATGCAAATAAGACTAACATGAGTGGAGATATTACCGGGAGAAGGGGTGCAGCTCCCGGTGTGGGATGATGGATTGATGTCGACAACCAGGTTCTTGTGTTCAAGTTTGGAAAGAATTCACAAACAGACACACAGTAGCATGCCAAGCAAGTAGCTTTACTGAGCAAAGAGGAGTATATGCTCAAGAAGGGAGAGCAGGCAGAAACAACCTCCAAAAGCTGCTGCTTTTGCTTTATTAAGCAAACAAGGGTACACACTCAAGAGGGAAAAGCAGGCAGAAACAACCTACAGAGTGTGCTGCTTCTGCCCTTAACTATTGTTGAGCTACATCTTTTCTTCTTAGGGGTACTGAAGGTGTGTTTTGGGTAGACTTTTCCTTGAAGTGGGTGGTCTTTTAAGCTGAATTACTGTTACTCTTCCATCACATTGGGCAGGAGAGTTTTAGGCCTTATAGTGTCAAACTTGTACTGTCGTGACATCCGGTGTGTGATGGGAGTGGGAAGCTTCCCTAGGATAATTTTATGCTAATAATATTATGATGAAGGGAAAAGTAGGTATGATTATTTTGGCTCAACCTTGGCTATTGATGCGCATGCTCCAGGTGGTCTCTAAGCCAGATCCTGCCTTGGTGGTCGGCTCTGACCCCAAGCATCCTGGATAGACAGAATACTGTGCTGCAGGTGTATCTGATAAGTCTAGCAGTTAGGTAGGTGTGAAGTTTTCTATAGCTAGACTGCCTTGCTTGCATGTGTGATTTTGTACCAGCTACTGCAAACATCAATCGGCTTGGAACTCTTTCCTACAGTCTTAAAGTTTTCCTAGCCTAACCTGCCTATTCTCTCATAGACACAGAAGACTAGAATAACTGAACTATAAGGCATAGCTAAAGTAGTAGTGTGGAATAAAATTGTGACTTTGTGTTGTTGAATTCTGAAAACCTTTAAGTAATGAACCCTAGAAAGTCATTATAAGGGTGATCAGAATGATACAAAATGAAGCTTAAAATTTGAATGTAATAATTCTGACTTCCTTCTCATTCTGTTCTACAAGGTAACTGCAGAGGCTGTTTCCTGGAATGAATCAATAAGTGAAACAAATCACTCCATGGTGACTGAGTTCATTTTTCTGGGACTCTCTGATTCTCCGGAACTCCAGATTTTCCTATTTGTGTTGTTTTTTGTATTCTATGGAGCAATTGTGTTTGGAAACCTTCTTATTGTCATAACTGTGGCTTCTGACTCCCACCTTCACTCCCCTATGTACTTTTTGCTAGCCAACCTCTCACTCATTGATCTGTCTCTGTCTTCAGTCACAGCCCCCAAGATGATTACTGACTTCTTCAGTCAGCGCAAAGTCATCTCTTTCAAAGGCTGCCTTGCTCAGATATTTCTCCTTCACTTCTTCGGTGGGAGTGAGTTGGTGATCCTCATAGCCATGGCCTTTGACAGATATGTAGCAATCTGTAAACCCCTACACTATGCTACAATTATGTGTGACAATGTATGTATTGGCATAGTGGCTGCTGCATGGGGAATTGGCTTCCTGCACTCAGTGAGTCAGTTGGCATTTGCAGTGCACTTACCCTTCTGTGGTCCTAATGAGGTCGATAGCTTTTACTGTGATCTTCCTAGGGTAATCAAACTTGCCTGTACAGACACCTACAGGCTAGATATTATGGTCATTGCTAACAGTGGTGTGCTCACTGTGTGTTCTTTTGTTCTCCTAATCATCTCCTACACGATCATCCTAATGACCATCCAGCGTCGTCCTTCAGATAGATCGTCCAAGGCTCTGTCTACTTTGACTGCTCACATCACAGTAGTTCTTTTGTTCTTTGGACCATGTATCTTTATTTATGCCTGGCCATTCCCCATAAAGTCATTAGATAAATTCCTTGCTGTGTTTTATTCTGTGATCACTCCTCTTCTAAACCCAATTATATACACACTGAGGAACAAAGACATGAAGACTGCAATGAGACAGCTGAGAAAATGGAATGTGAATTCCAGTGCAAAGTCTTAGATCTTCTATAACTGTGAGAATAATCTGAGATAATGACATAAAATATAGTGAAGTTGGTAAATTATTCAGTTAAACTCATGAATATTGTCAAAGAACTTTCACATACACTGCCTCAATTTGTTGTTTAACAACTTTGTATGTTGCATTTTTGGATACAGATGCAAAGTTAATATCATGCTTTCAAAATATTATTCCACTAATTCTCCGAACAATGAAAGGCATAAATATGCTAGTATTTGTGTATAACTGTACCTACCTGTGTGATCCTGAGTTTAATAGAAGGATAAAAAGTAGTTTGGCTTACAAACTTTTAAAAATTTAATTTGGCTCACTCTCTCTAAAAACATCAAGAAAGGAAAAGCCACAAGCCTAATTCAAAGAATGCACTTAGTGATAAGGATATATATCAACTTTTTTTTTCTGAAAGCAGGATTTATTGAGAGGACAGAGAAGCTCCCACAGTTAAAGAATCCGAAGGGGTTGCCCATATGTCAACTTTTACGCAGTTTAAAAAATACACTCCTCCCATTGTAACAGTTTACAGTTCACGTCCTAACACCATCACATTACATAATCTATAAGTATATTACCAGAAGTGATAGGAATAGCAAGTCTGCCAACATGAAATTGCCCTTCTAGACACACTTTACATGATACATGACAACTGCTCATAAGCAGTAACAAGAATTTAGAGGAATCCATTTTCTCAACATGTTGGCACAAAGTGTATCACTTGGATACTTTTATGGTGTTTTCCATGGTTGGCTTTTAGAAGCACAAACTTTAAAGTTTAAAAAAAAAAACTGAATTCAACTCTACTTACACTTACTAATCGTGACTTTGGTTACATTACTTAGATTTCATAAGCTTTAGTTTCTACTGTTATAAAAGAGATAATACTTAGCATGCCTGGTTATTATAAGGAATAATAACAAAATAGGTATAAATCGGATAGCACTGTTTGTGGTTTGTGCACTATTTTTTTATTCAGCACTCATTAAAAAAATAAGTACTATATAATTATTCTATAAATACTTTTTATTGACAAAGCCAAGAGTTCCCAACCTTTATTGTTTTTCATCACGTTTGTAGGAAATGATACATTTCAATCTTTACACAAGCTCATTTAGGTCATTATACTTGTAAGTAGAAGTGCAATGTAAGTAGAACTACTACTTGTTGTTAGTAGTAATATTAGTCTTATTACTTTAAAAATATTATTATTGAAATAAGACAAATAACCATGTGTTAATATGAAATTTTTAACATCAAAGGAGAAATATTAAGGAAGCTAAATAAATAATCTGTATTTTAATGTTATTAGAAATGTGTTTATATACACATAGTTTATTTTTCTTTTACTAAAAATACAAGTATTTTTTGACTCTGTTCACTAAAAAGACCTGGAAGCAATGACAGCCCAGTAGCAGTGGAACACATCTAATGCCCTTGTGTTATCATCAAATACCATCTCTCACTAACAAGAATCAGAGCTGTTTAGATAAATGGTTGATTCTAGCTCTGAAGCAGAAATACATGAGATAATTCCGAAACATTTTTTCAAGTCATAAGAAAAGGAAGCTAAACAAGACAATTGGGATAATGTCAAAATAACACAGAAGGCAACCTGAACAGCCTACTGCTTACCAGAAGTGGAACTATATGAATATCAATAATAATAATGAGCAGTGTAATAGATTGAAGCACCAGTATACAAAACATCCATAAGATCATAACAATTATCTAAATAAAAGATAGTTTATTGCTTTTGGGGGGTTCACTATATTTCCACTTAATATTCTGAAACTATATAAATTTTAAAAAGAATCAAGTATTTATTTTGCTTTTCTTATATGGTAATTTTGAAGGGAGATAACCAAATAGTTGATTAAAAGAAGTCTTTACAGAAAATTATAAGTTAATTGAAAAAGAAATTATAGAATTAGGAAAACGCCATTTTGTAACTCTTAATCAATTAATGTGTCTAAGGCAATAATCAAGAGGCTAAAATTATTGAATAACAGTTTTAGAAGAAAACTTATAAGAAATGGATTAGTTGACAACAACTGAACTTGTTGATCAATTTTCAAAGCACATGGAGTGAATATATAAAGTTTAATGCAAAACACACAGAAACAACTAGAAATGAGCCTGCTTAATAAAAATTCTTCATTTAATGACAATATACAGAAAATATATAGAAGACAGAAACATGCAAGAACACTATGAGGATTTAATAAGATAAAGTAATAAGATAAATGAAGTATGGAATATTCTACCGGAAAAATAGCCTTGATTATTCAGCAAGTACACAGAGTGCAAAAGCAGGAGAAAGGAATTAATACAGAGTCAAAAAGACCAATCCAATCTAAACTTTGTTTAGATCCTGATTCAAATAAACCAATTTCAACAAATGACTTTAAGACAATCAGGACAATTTAAACAAAGACAAGGTATATGACATCAAATACAAATAGACATAGATAAAGATACATAGATAGAAGGATGATAGGTAGGTAGGCAGCTAGGTAGGTAGATAGATACGATAGATGATTAGATAGATGACAGATGATAGAGAGAGAGAGAGAGAGATGATAGATGTAGAAATTGAGGAACTAAGATTGCAGAGAGAAAAATATTGCTCATTAAGATGTGCAGGAAACTAAATAAGACAACTGGGATAATGTCAAAATAACACAGGGGGCAACCTGAACAGCCTATCACTTACCAGAAGTGAAATTATATGAATAGCAATAATATCAATAATTGATATGCATATCATTTATCAATTACTGGTGTAGTAAGAGGACTGAAAAGTCAAGTATAGTGAAAATGCTAAGAGACAGAGAAAGTAGCAGAGCATCTGCCAACCTCATCTCTCTAAAAATTCAAAAATTAGAGATTAAGACTTTTGAGGCAACAAGGATATGAAGGGCAGAGTCTTCTAGCTGAGTCTATTGAGTCTTCTAATATGTAAAATGATATATCTATCTATAGCTTTAAGTCTTTCTTGATTTCTGTCGGCAGTGTTATGTTATTTTACTGTATAATTTTGCTATATACAATCCTGAGTACTTATATTTTTGACACTATTATAAGAGAAATTGTATAATTTTATTTCTAAGGTATCTTCAGTTAACATGCAGATATGTATATGTATACACAATATTATACTGATATTGTATTCTGTAATCTAAATTCATGCATTAGATTCAGTAATTGCTTTGTAAACGTTTTAGAAGTTCTAGGAGAAGATACTCTTGTCTTGTTTTAAGTCTCAGAAAAAAAGTCATTTGTTTGTTTGGTTTTTTATTTTTAAAATGTGTCTATTTCATCTAAGCTGTTAAAGTATTGCTATAAAATTTCTCCCAGTATTCCTTTATGATTTTTTTTATGTTAAGATTTTTACTGATATCTCCTCTTTCATTCTACTACTGGCCTTTTTTTCTCTACATTTTTCTTGGTTTACCTAGCTAAATATGCATCAAATTTATTAAAAGTTTCAACTTTTAACTTGGTTACCTTTTAATCAACTTGTGGTGGTTACTTTTATGTGTCAACTACAATATCCAGATATTTGGCCAACTGTCAGTCTAGATGATGCTGTGAATGTTTTTTTAAAGATGAACTTAGCATCTAAATCAGTAGACTGTGAGTAAAGCAGACTACCCTTGATAGTGTGGATGTGTCTCATCCAATTAATTGAAGGTCTTAAGGAGAAAAAATAGAATTTTCCCTTCAGATAACCTTTGAACTTAGCAGCTTTGGGCTCATTCAGCTTCAGTATAAATTCTTCCCTGTATCTCCACCCTGCCATATTTGTAATTGCCAGGCTTCACAAATTGTTGAGCCAATTTGTTAAAACAAATACACACACACACACACACACACACACACACACATAAACACACACAGTTGTCCCCCACCCCCACCCCTAGAGAATGCTGGCAAATAATTAAGCTACTATATTTTGTCTATTTTCTATTCCATATTCTTTTTTTATCTGTACTCTTCTTCTGTTTCTTTTCATTTAACTTGCTTGTCTTTTTCTGGCTTTCTTTTTACATTATTGAGATTTAATTAACAAATAAAATTTATATATACATTTGTCTCCTCCTCTAAGAAGAGCCAAAATAGTGAGTAGATAATCACACTTCAAATAGATCATCCATGAGAGCACAAATTCAACAGAAAAGTGATAGAAAACACCTATAGCAAGGAAGGAAAGGGAAGTGAGGCAGCCGCCTTGACTGGAATTGGGTGGGAGCAGTGAGAGACTCCCCAGTGCAGACAAGGGGTAAGTGAGAGACCATCAGTGGTACACATTCTACTGAGTTCTTCTACAATCCTAGTCACAAGAGAGCCATTTGACCTTCACAAGTCCTGAAACTAACATAGGGAGATGCTAAGAGATTGTGTAATGGCACTGCTTCAGGGAGGGAGCTCATGCTAGATCCCACACATGCTCTAAGACCTAAGCAGCTAAAGCAATTCACTATTTTAGAGCTCCACTCCCAACAGAATGCACACTGTCCTGGGGTCCAAGACAGTTACTGAGGCATAAGCAAAGCGCAGGCTCCTGCCTAGAGGGCTGAGGCACAAAGAGGCATGGGCTACTGCAAAACAGGCTAAGGAGAGAGCCAGGGGCTGGCTACTGCTGTCAGGGCTAAGTTGTGAGTGAAGTAAGGGCCATCACTAGTGGGGCTGCAAGAGCATCGCTGAAGCTGAGGCCTGCCGACCAGCCTAGGCTTCCAACACTGAAGGCAACTCTTCCTTTGCTAGCGTCTGACCACAGCATGGGCACTATGTGCCCCCATCTGAGCATTCCTCCAAGGTCTTAGGGATTGCCCCTCCAGCCCACCATACACAGGTCTAAGGACAAGCCAACCCAGCCCAACTTCAACCCTTACCTGTGCCAGTGTGCACAGTCTGGATGCCTGGGGATTTCCCAGCCCAGTCCACCAATGTTGGCACCTAAATATTCCTCCTGGAATTGAGGTTGACCTACCCACTACCATCATAGCTTGCACTTACTAGCACACAGCACCTGCAGGCCTTGAAACTAGCACTTACTAGCACCAAGCTCACTGCAACCACCATCACTCAGAACACCACTCAGAGCCCACAGAATCAACTTGTCACTGCTAATGCCATTACCTATGCCACAATGTCTTCCCAAGGGCAGAAAATTCAACCACTCCCTGGGCCTAACAATACCACTAACTACATCTGATTCTGGAGGACCAAGAGTCAGCCTGCCTGAACCTGCTGACACCAGCACCAGAATACATTATCCTGAGTGTACCCAGGAACTGGCACACTCAGACCATTGCAATCACTACTGGAACCCAAAGGTTGGCCCACCTAGCATCTCAGTTTCCAGCAAAATTTTAGCTTGCCTCCACAAATAATTATGCGTTAAACCAGCAAGGTAATTACAGATACAACTGATGCTATTTACACCAGAAGAAATAATACAGAGACTACACTGCTGTATGCACTCAGAATTAAAGCAAAAGTACCCTACCTGGCCAACATTATAATACAACTTCAAGATAAAGTGCTCCCTTATGAAAACAAATTAGAAGAATTGGAAAAAAGTGACTGTTATATCAGATGCACAAATATCAACATAAAGACATAAGAACTATGAAAAGGTAAAGGCAATCAAGAATGAAATTCTTGGAAAATAACTCAAAATGCTGATTTTAAAGAAGCTTACAAGAAATACAAGAGAATACTGAAAAATAATACAAAACAGAAAACAATTCAAAGTATTAATGAGAAAATTATCAAAAATATAGATATTATTAAAAAACAGAAATTCCTGAAACTGGAAAACATAAAGCAGAAAAAAAATCTCAATGCTTAAAGACAAACCTTTTGAAATAGCACAGCCAGACAAAAACAAAGAGAAAACAATTTAAAAATGAACAAAATCTTCATGACACATGGGACACCATAAAGCAACCAAATATGAGGGGAACCCAAAAGAAACAGAAATTGCTTTTTGGAGAGCAGGCCTCTTGTAGTACAGGCTTCTCCCACTAGGTAAGTGTTCTAGGAACCCATCAGCAGCAGTGTACCAGCTAGAATTGTTGTGAGAGGCTTGAGAGGCTTCAGTGAATTTTTTGGAGATTCTTTCACTACATTTGTCCATTTCATGATGGGTGATTTGCAAGTGTACCTGCCCATACTGCACTGAGTGTTCAGCAGTTTTTGACTAAAAACGACATGACCTCCATGCTCCACCCTCCCTAATTCACCCAATCTGGCCCCAAGTGACTACATTTTTTGTTTCTCTGGATAAAAAAAGGTCCTCAAATGGAAGCATTTTTTTCAATGTGGAAGAGGTGAAACAAAAAAAGATGCACTAAAAGGTATCAAAATTGATGAGTTCAAAAACTAATTTGAGCAGTGGAAAAAGCATCTCAATAGGTGTATTCCATCAAATAGAGAGCACTTTGCAGGTGTAAAAATAAATACACAATTTTTAAATAAATAAATTCTGGGCTTTTGGGGGGGTACCTCCTTGTAAACCATGTTAGGCCACTAAACAAGTTTCAACAAATTTTTAAATATCAAAATCATATCAAGTATTTTCTGAGATCACAACAGAGTAAAACTAGAAATCAATATCAAGAACTTTGGAACCTATACAAATACTTAAAAATTAAACAACCTGAGAATTCGAGATAGCCACCTAGAAGCAGCTGACTGGCACCTCTTTCATGAAGTAAACTAAGGAAGAAGAGTCCAGTGGTCATCCTGGTAACCCTTCTTTCCCCACATGATTGCTTCTGTTCAACAGATGGCTCAGTCATTCTTGCAGTGCTGCCACAGAGTCAGTGGGCCCATCTCCCCCTCCCAATTTCTACTGAGTGCACACAACAAGAGAAGCTGGAGTTTAGACAACAGGTTCCGGCCCACATTAAAAAGGTTGCTGTGGAAAGATATTTTGAGTTTTGTATACAGACAGCATCAGACAAGGAAAAGGGGGCCAGAGATAGTGGGGGAGGGGTTACCTGTTGTCCTGGCAACCCCTCTCTCATTGTATAAAATCTTGTACAACAAACACAGTTCAGACATTCCCACAGCATTGCCACAGATGCCAGGAAACACATTTCTTACTTGGGTAGTCAATTGTGCATGCAGGTGGAGAGTTGAAGAGCAGTACAGTCTGGTCTAGCCTTCCCCAATATCTTTTTCCCCTGACTCCTTTTGAAAACCCAGGAACTGAGGAGTATCCATAGCACCATCCATCACCTAGGTCATCTGCATACTTCCTTGGGGAAACAAAGACCAAGCAAAAAAATCCAAGTCGCCACTGCAGCTGGCTGTGTCCTGCAAGTGTCACCTCTTGACTAGAGATCAACTAGCACAGACTATTACAACAGCTGAGGCAATAATACGGCCCCTGAGAAGGGGATAATAACAAATCCCACATCTCCATACATCTTTCAGACTGTTCCATAAACCAAGGCATCAAAGCGCTTCTCCAAAGGGTTCTCCAGAGACGTTAGTGACCAACTCTCCTTGGAATCAGCCCCTGCACCTTAACATCACTGGATACCTTGCAAGCACCCTCCAGCACCAGCCAAATGGTGGCAGCCTCATAGAGGAGTGAGACCCAGAAGAGCAGCAGGACACACAGTGGCAGAGCCCTCATGGACTACCATCCCCAGGATATGGGAGTTTACTATCATGAACCACAACAATGGAGCACCCTGTGGGATAAAAAAAAAATCTCACAGAAAGCCACATTATCTAACTAAAACACAACAAAAAGAAAATAAAGAATGTGCCTTCAAGATAAGGAAGAATCAGTGAAAAAAAACACCATCAATCCCCACAGTCTTCATGAGTCAATACCCACAAAATGACTTTGCAGATCCCAAGCAATGAAACACATCCTGAATGACCTGTATCTGATGACTGATAGAGAATGCAGACTATGTATGACAAAGATAGTCAAGGAAGCCACAAGAAGATAGAAGCACAGACCATCCAGGCAATGAAAATAGTGCAGAAAGCAAGCGAAAGTGGCCAATATGAGATAGGTCCAATTTGAACTTCAAAAAATGAAGAATTATTTTCAGGAATCTCAAAACACAGTGACAAGCCTGAGCAGCAGAATCTACCAGGCAGATGAAAAAAAATCTCAGAGTTCAAGGATTGAACTATTGAACAAACCAGGCCAACAAATACAAAGATAAAAGACTTTAAAAGAATGACAAAAGCCTATGAGACCTTTGGAATTATGTAAAGAGACCAAATCTATTGATGATTGTCATCCCTGAGAGAGAAGGAGTTACTGAGAATGCACTAGAACAAAGCTTCCAAGAGGTCATCTGAGAAAATGTTTTCTATCTTGCTAGAGCGGTGGCCATACAGATACAAGAGATCCAGGGAACTCCTGAGAGGTATTAGATGAGGAAACCACCCCCAAGACACAAACTAATCCATCTCCACAAAGTGGGCATAAAAGAAAATCCTGAAGGTAGCTAGAAAGAAGGGACAGCTCACTTATGGGACAGGATCCATCAGAATTCCAACAGACTTCTCAGCAGAAACCATACAAGCCAGAAGAGACTGGGGACCCATCTCTAGCACTTTAAAAGAAAAGCAATTACAGCAGAGGATTTTCTGCCACATCAAGCTAAGCTACATTAGTAAAGGAGAATTAAAATCCTTCCCACCCACACAATCCCTAAGAGTATTTGCCACTTCCTGACAAGCCCTTCAGGAGATGCATAAGAAAGTTCTAAGCACAGAAACATAAAAACAATTTCACCTATTGCAAAAACACAGGAAGCACAGAGTTAACAGATCATACAAACCAACCATAAAAATAAAAAACAAAATAGCATCTTACTAGCAATATTACAGGAATAAACATCCACATATCAATAATTCACTTAGAAGGGGAAGATGGCAGTCGAGCCAGATGGACTATGAAAGTCCCAGTGCAAGCAAGTGAGTATATGGAAAATTTTGTGTACATGGTGGTGAGAGAGTGGGCATGTGAGTGACTGACTGAGTGAGGACTAGGGAGCTAGCAGCCAGGGCTCTCCCGGTGCAGCAGTTGGTGTCACAGCTGCTGGGCTTGGACCCTAGCAATTCCCGGGATACAGAAGCTGAGCTCCATTTTCTTTCTTTTCTTTTTTTTTAAATCAACAAAACCCTCCCTGGGAAGAAAATGCTGGGAAAGACTGTCTAAGTGGGGGCTCATGAGCAGGTGGCCAGGCCCCTGGTGCAACAGCTGGTGCTGCAGCTTCTCTTTTTGGTCTCTGGCTCTTCCAAGGTCACAGAAGTTGAGTTCCATTTTTTTTAAATGGACAGAAGTTTTCCTGTGAAAAGCGGCAGGAAGAGACTGTGGCCCCAGGCTCTCCCTCACCATTGGCAGGAGAGACTGCCAGCTCCAAGTTTTGCCTCACCACTTCAGTGCATGGCAGGGCACTGGCAGCAGGGTTTCTGGAAGGAGTCCAGAGACAAAGTCCCACGGAAGAGGACAAGAGAGGCACCCCATCACCATCTTGAAGGTGGGGCAGGAAAGTACTCTGATTTGCTCACCACTAAGCAACAGACCCAAACTCTGTGACTGGTGGATAAACTACTCAGGAATTAATCATGACCCAGAGGGAATATCCTGGAAGCACAAACTTTGGAGGGAC
>CAUYQG010099726.1:0-14738 GCA_963574415.1 Tarsius wallacei
TTGGGAGGCTGAGGTGAGTGGATTGCCTGAGCCCGCGGGTTCAAGACCCGCCTGGGCAACTTGGCGAGACCTCATCTCTACAATAAATCAAAAAATTAGCCGGGTGTGGTAGCGCACGCCTGTAGTTTCAGCTACTTGGAAGGCTGAGGTGGAAGGATTGCCGGAGCCCAGCAGGTCGAGGCTGCGGTGGCCGGGAGCCGCCACTGCACTCCAGTCTGGGCGACAGAGTGAGACTCCAACTCAAAAAAAACAAAACAAAAAACAAAACAAAAAACATCAAAAATTCTGCCAGGTCCATGGCCAACCTGAACTCACCTTTGTTGGATTTTCCCTCCATAAGGCAGTCTTCTGGGTCCAGATTGGCTCCTTGTAGACCCAAATTCAAAAGCTGTTAAAAAAATGAAGAAAAGATGAGGGATACTTGGCAGAAATGATGTTCCAGAAGCCCAGAGCATCACCTACTAGAGTCATAAATAACGAAGGACTAATAAATAATACATAGGAAAGGAAAGACCCTTGTTATTGTCACTTCATGTGTTCCTAACTTTTTATATCTGTAGTGCCAGGCACAAATTGAATAAATATTTATTGAATGGATAAATGCATATTTATAGGAGATTTCACAATTTCTAATTTCCCTTAACAACATTCATGTTGTGCATTTTTTTCTGTGTGTAAGAAACTCTGAAAAAATACTTTAAAATAAAACTTGTTAAAATATTTTATTGTTGAAACACTTCAAATCCCCCTGTCCTTTTAAACACAGTTTACCTCGGACCATATGCTAATAGCAGTGTTAGAAGCAAACAGAAAAATCACTTGTATGTAATCAGATCAAGATGGTGCTTTCCCTAAAAGATTACACCAAAGTAGGAACAGTGACCTGAAGGGAGAAAGATATGCACTTTAAAAGCAGGCCTTTGGGAATAGCATTCAGCAAATACTCTATTCCAGGCTGTATGTTCTGCGGATAGAAACTTGATGACGGGATGGGTCCTGCCCTTTAGGGACAAGTGGAAGCAGTCATACTGCTACTTTATTGTTAAGTATTTTGAGTAAATACTTATTCCTTTTAGAAATATATATTATATAGATGGCTTTAAGTTTATGCTCTCCATATTAAACAATTTGTCGGGCAGACAAAATGAAAGCTTCAGATTAGCTGTCATGGTCCCCACGCCTCAGCTCAGCGGGACTGGACTCAGGACTCTCAATTTAGAGAACATGAGTACAGTTTAGTGATTCTTCAGCAGAGGGTGCCATTCCTTTCTTTAGATGAAATAAGTCCTTCTATATGAAAGACCAAACTTTACAGAAGTTACTATAAAATGTATACTGGAGACAAAGACACATAGACCTAAAGTTGCAAAGGGACAAATTGTGTCCCCAAATAATTGCAATATCTAAGTAGGATCTCCCAGAAATGAAGGTGAGGCCAAGGAGTAAGATTTAAAGTCTTCTCCACTCTTAGTAACCTAAGTGAAACAATATCACTAATTATTGAGTCCCCACTGTATGCCATGCACCTAGCTCAGTGCTTTACCTGCATCATCTTTTATCCTTACAAGGAGTACTTAGGCAGTAGTCTAAAAGAAGAGGGTTATCAAGTAGTTGGCTCAAGGTCCCACCTAGTAGTTGACAGGAATGGCATTTGGACACAGGTCTAACTGATTTCATAACCTGTACTTCTTCCATTAAATCAGGTGGCATTCTAGAGCCTCCCCCAGGCAATGGGCAAATAGAGGGAGAGGAGCCTAAGATGCTTATGGAGCTGCTGAGCCCACTGGTATTCCTGCCTCAGGTCACCCAGGTTTGTCCAGCCACATTTCAGTTAGGGCCTTGGCAATATTTCTAGGGCAGAGGAGGGACTCTGCTCGCTAGATCAGTGTATTGGCTGATGTCCGATTGGGCCCCAGACAACTGTGAGTACCTTTCCTTGTAGAGTTGCCAGGTAACATTCAAAACACCCAGTTAAATTGGAATTTCAGATGAACAGTGCATTTTTGTGTGTGTAAATATGTCCTTTATATTGGAAATATTGCATAGGACAATTAATTTGCTCAATCTGACAACTGTACTTCTTTCCCTAGTCCAAAATGCCTTAAGATGGAATTAGAAAGTAGGTAGGTATACTGAATTGACTTACCACTCTGCACATGATCTTTAGCTTGGAGTTACGACATCCTGGCTGTTGACTGAAATTGCAAGAAACTCTGAACTGTAAGCACATCACTCTCCCCACACTCACCCAGCTGTTAAATGCTTTGTCATAAGATGCTACTTATTTATTTTATTTTATTTTTTTTTTTTGAGACAAGGTTTCACTCGGTTGCCCAGGCTGCAGTGCAGTAGCACGATCTCAGCTCACTGCAACCCTGAACTCCTGGGTTTAAGCAATTCTCCCGCCTCAGCCTCCTGATTAGCTGGGACTACAGGCGCACACTACCACACCCAGCTAATTTTTCTATTTTTTGTAGAGATGGGGTCTCACTTTGTCACCCAGGCTGTTCTCAAACTCCTAGGCTCAAGCAATCCTCCTTCCTCAGTCTCCCAAAGTGCGGGATTACAGGTGTGAGCCACTGAGCCTGTCCTAGATGTTGCTCTTATATAACCAAGAATTCTGCATTCTAACATTTTCATTTAAGTTTTAAAACAAAGTTTATTAGAGAAAGAAGGGAGAGAAGAAACAGAGACATACCAGAGTTGGCATGGGCAAAATAAACCGCCAACTTTTTTTTTTAATCACTCGCTCTTTTTAAAACTTTTTTCTCTTTCTTCTGCCTGTTCCTTCCTTCCCTGTTCTCCATAACACATGCTTATCTGACCATATGCTTGCTTAAGAGTTCCAGAGTCTAATCTTAGACCAGGAATGGAGTCCAGATTGTGGAACCCTCCCACTTAAGGGGATTCACTAGATGGTTAATCCATAACCTGACTACAGCCAAAATAACACCAACCAGACCTCCAGGGAGGCCTTCTCTCAAGCTATCAGAACAAGATGTACAGACCTGTACCCTGAACCACTCCTGTATGTTTCCCATACCAAGTATCCTTTAAAAAAAAACAAAAAACCTTCTAATTAGCCTGAAAATTCAAAGTAGTTTTTTTGTAACTTAGTCTGCCATCTCCTCAGGTTGCTGTCTTTTGAATAAGACCTGTTTTTCCTTTCACCAGCTCTTGTCTCTCAGTTTGCCTTTCAGGTAACAACCTCTGGACTTTGGTTCACTTACATTATTCATTTTATTAGTTTCTAGTGCAGCAAATGTGAATTTTATGCCCACAATTTATGTGGTATACCCAAAATGTAAATTTGTGTTTTCTTAACTCAGCAAAATGTCTATTTCGAAACCCTATTTTAAAAGAGGTTTTAGGCCGGGCTCAGTGGCTCAGCCTGTAATCCCGTGCTTTGGGAGGCCGAGGTGAGTGAATTGCCTGAGCCTGCGGGTTCGAGACCTGCCTGGGCAACTTGGTGAGACTGCATCGCTACAATAAATAAAAAAATCAGCTGGGCATGGTAGCGCTGCCTGTAATTCCGGCTACTCGGAAGGCTGAAGCAGAAGGACCGCCGGAGCCCAGCAGGTCGAGGCTGCGGTGGCCGGGAGCAGCCACTACACTCCAGTCTGGGCGACTGAGTGAGACTCTGACTCAAAAAAAAAAAAGAGGTTTTTAGATGTAGCAGATTTTATTTATTTATTTTTTAAGGGTAGCAGAAACATAAACTTAGTCAAGTCAGGTCTCACATAGTGCTATGGGAGACCATCTGTTTCTTAATGTCCTCTGTCCATACAAATTGTTGCCAAGAAACCTCCCATTCCTGACCATCTGGCCCTTCAATCCAGGTACTTTCTATTCCTCCTCTATTCTACTCAGGCACAAGCATCATCTTGCAGCTGTTGCTGCTTTTCCTCCTCCTCTTCCTCCTCCTCCTTCTTCTTCCTCTTCTTCTTCTTTTTTTTTGTGTGTGTGTGTGTGTGTGTGTGTGTGTGTGTGTGTGTCAGGCTCACTCTGTTCCCCAGGCTGGAGTGCAGTGGAACAATTACAACTCATCACAGTCTCTAACTTCTTGGCTCAAGTGATCCTCCCTCCTCAGTCTCCCGAGTAGCTGGGACTACAGGTGCATACCACCACACTTGGCTAATTTTTTTTTTTTTTTTGGATAGATGAAGTCTCATTATGATGCCCAGGTTGGTCTCAAACTCCTGGGCTCAAATGATCCTCCTGCCTCCGCCTCCCAAAGTGCTGGGATTACAGTCATAAACCACCATGCCCGGCCTCCTGCAGTTTCTGTACAACACTGAGGTACCACAGTATTCTTCCACAGTACAGCAACTCCCTAAGTTCCTGTTGTTTCACTGGAGTTCTGCTTGGAGAATGAAGCAGAATCTGCTCTGACATTGAAACCTGTGATCTATCGCTCCAGGACCCTTCCCAGGGAAGGGCACACACTCCCTCCAGTGGGGAAACACCAAGTCCTCCAGATCTCCCCTTCCCCTCTCTAAATTCTTCTCTCTGCCTAGACAGTCTTTTTCTAGGCCCACCCTCCTGAGCACCCACAATGTCCGGCTCTCCAACATTTTTCCTGAGTACCTATTCCTCTAAGGATCTTAGGTTTTTGGAAGACGCTGGAAGCTTATTAACTTTTCACCCTGGCTGCTTCATCCTCTGAGGCAATAAACACAAAAGAGTTTTCTGCTGCTTCAAAGTGGGGGAGAGAAGATAAGGAGAAAGCGAAGAGGAATGTGTCCCAACCAGCTTTAAACATCCTCAGGCCTTTTTTATGAAAACCAGAGCTAAAAATTAAGTCCTCATTTGCTTAACTTTTACTTTTCCACCGTAGTCCACAAATCTGGCATCAGCATGGGAAATATTATTTAAAGCATGGATTCTCAGTCTACACTCCAGACCTACAGAATCTCTAGGTTTGAGCCTAGAAATTGGTCTTTTAACAAACTCCCAGCACTTTTAAAATGCTGGTGTTCCAACATGACTTGGGGTAAGACTGCCTGGAAGTCATCTTTCTCACATCCTCTGCCTTCTTTCCCTTTCTTTCTTACCCCTGAAGTGGTAATATCCAGTTAAAGAGTCCCTTCTATAGGAACCAAATGTGGTGTAGAGTTCTGTGTTCATCTCTAAAAAGGAAGATAAGGCAGAGGCCAAGAGTATGTTTATGTGTCTTAACTACTCTTATCCTTTTTTTTTAATCCCATTTTTTTTTTAGTTGGAGTCTCACTTTGTCGCCCAGGCTGGAGTGCCATGGCACAATCACGGCCACCCCAGGGTTGACCTGCTGGGCTCTGGCAATCCTTCCACCCCAGCCTTCCAAGTAGCTAGAACTACAGGCGCACACTACCACGCCAGGCTAATTTTCTATCTATTGTAGAGATGAGGTCTTGCCAAGTTGCTCAGGATGGTCTCAAACTCGCGGGCTCAGGCAATCCACTCGCCTCCCAAAGTGCTGGAATTACAGGCTGAGTCACTGCGCCTGGCCTAAATCCCATTTTTATCATTCTTTGGTCTCCTGTTTATGTTCCAAGGAGAAAGTCTGAGTCTACTCCACCAAATAAGACCATCTCAACAGCATATCTTCTGTGTTAAATGCAAAAATATTTCCTAGAAGCCAAACACAGTAGCACACACCTGTAATTCCCTTTTAGACTTCCTCTTAATTTATTAGGAGAGACATTTGCCCTTTTTGAAATGAACATAGCTAGGTAGGCCATGTTAGGCTGATAATGTAATCAGCCTATTTTATTCTAAAATGAGGTTAGGAAACTGGAGCTCTTAGAGGGTTCTGTCCTAGAGACGGATGATAGACACGCTAACTGAAAATCACTCAAAAAGAGTAATAATTAGAAGACTTACCCCCGGGATGGTTGTTGATATTTTTGACAGCCGGCTATACTTACTGACTTGATTCAGCAAAAGTCATATGTTGTTATTATGATGTCAGAATACTACTCCATATTAAATAACAAAGCAAAGGGCAAAAAAATGAGGGAGCTGGGCAAGCTAAGCAGAGACAGAGAAGTGAACTGTAGCCTAAGAAGTTCCAACAATTAAGCCGGGCTCAGTGGCTCAGCCTGTAATCCCGCGCCTTGGGAGGCTGAGGTGAGTGGATTGCTTGAGCCCGCGGGTTCGTGACCTGCCTGGGCAACTTGGTGAGACCTCATCTCTACAATTAATCAAAAACTAGCCAGGCGTGGTAGTGCGCGCCTGTAGTTCCGCTGAGGTGGAAGGATCGCCAGAGCCCAGCAGGTCGAGGCTGCGGTGGCTGGGAGCATGCCACTGCACTCCAGTCTGGGCGACAGAGTGAGACTCCAACTCAAAAAAAAAAAAAAAGAAGTTCCAACAATTACCTTTTTTATTCAAGAACTGAATGTCTCACTCCAGGTTCAAATTATCAAGAAATACATTTTTCCTTTAAGGTTGATTAAGCAGCAGAACCTCTTTTAAGCTGTCTGATCAGAAAATATAACAGATGCCAACTGTCTGCAGAGTACTCTGTTGGATGCTGTACATTTAAAAAAACAAACAAACAAAAAAACCCAAGAAAAAGAAACCAACTAGTTTTCTTACCCAAAATTTTGGTTAAGAGTTGGAGTTAGGGACCAAAGAAATTGCAGACTTCAGACTTCACAGGTTGAAAAGAACTAAAATGTTCCCTTAGGCCAGTCCCACGATTAATGGGTGAGTTATTTCTCCTGTTTCTCCTCTAAGTACCCATTCTATTTTGGCTTTATAGCTCCGGAAATAGAGATCTGTGCTTCTGGAGAGTGGAGAGCAGTTAGGCTGCTAACAGCTGTTTCTCTGAGTGGGAGTCTGGAAGAGGAGGGCCACAGTGGGGACAGCTTGCCTTTGGCTGCTTACTGCTTCTTGGTGAGCCAGCGGGTCCTGCTCTGCGGACTCAGCCTGGATGGACTTGAATGAACCTTAGGGAGTCTTCATCAGCAAGTCTCACCAAGTGCTCCCTTGACTGAAAAGCTGATTTTCCTTCAATACTTATGTTGTTTTAGGTATTTCTACTTTTGACAAAAGACCTTATTCTTTGTGGTGGTTTGTCTAGTTGGGAAGCAGTTTTTTCCCATTTTGTTATTTATTCATACAAAAATGTGTCTGTGTGTATATCAAATTTTTGAGACAGGGTCTAAGCTGGAGTGCAGTGGTGCAATTATAGCTCACTACAGCCTTGAATTCCTAGGCTTAAGCAATCCCTCTGCCTCAGCATTACAAGTAGCTGGGACTATAGGTATACACCACCATGCCTGGCTAATTTTTTTTTTTTTTTTTTGCCTAGGAGTCTCCCTCTGTCACCCAGGCTGGAGTACAGTGGCATGCTTATGGCCACTGCAACCTCAATCTGCTGGGCTCAGGTGATCCTTCTGCCTCAGCCTTCCAAGTAGCTGGAACTACAGGTATGTGCTACCATGTCCAGCTAATTTTTTTATTTATTGTAGAGACAAGGTCTCACCAAGTTGCCCAGGCTGGTCTAGAACCCCTGGGCTCAGGCAATCCTCTTGCCTTGGCCTCCCAGAGTGCTGGGATTACAGGCTTAAGCCACTATGCCTGGCAGCCTGGTTAATTATTTTTTTAAATTTTTTTCAGAAAATGGGTCTTACTATGTTGCCCAGGCTGTTCTCTAACTTCTGGCCTCAAGTAATCTTCCCACCTTGGCCCCCAAAGCACTAGGATTACACGCATGAGCTACCATGCCTGGCTTAAATTTTTTTGAGCTAGTCTTATTATAGGAAACTAAGGCCCAGAGAGCTTAGGCTATATACTCAAAGTCACACTTTGTGACTTAGTATTAGAATGGTCATCTCATGACTCATATTTCAAATTTCAGTGTGTTTCACACTATTTGGGGGTGTGGTCTTACTTTATTTTCATCAAGCGTTTTTTAAAAATCTTATTCTCGGCAACTCGCTTGGGTTCTCTCCCACTGTGGGAGCTTTTCTGTCCTCTCAATAAATCCTTTCTCAAAAAAAAAAAATCTTATTCTTTATTAATGTGCATCTCTTATATCTATCTTTTTTTCTTGCCTTTTTTGGAAGCACAGTCTCTGTCATCCAGGCTGGAGTGCAGTGTCACAATCATAGCTCTCTGCAGTCTTGAATTCTTCCTGCTTTGTCCTCCCAAAGTGCTGGGGTCACAGGCATGAGCCACCATGCCCAGCCTCTTATATTTCTTTCATTGACAGCAATAGGTTGACAGATGTGAGAAGAGGGCAAATGAGAACTGACATGCACTGAACTTTTATAATATACCAAGTTCTATACCAGACACTCTACTTGTGGCATCTCATGTAATTTTCACAATCATCCTGTGAAGTATGTAGTATTGCTCCCATTTTATTTTATTTTATTATACTGAGTTGGAGTCTCACTCTGTCTCCCAGGCTGGAGTGCAGTGGTACACTCACGGCCTCTGCAGCCTCAACCTGCTGGCTTCAGGCAATCCTTCCATCTCAGCCTTCCAAGTAGCTGGAACTACAGGCACACAACACCATGCCCGGCTAATTATTATTTTTTTTAAATTGTAGAGATGCGGTTTCACCGAGTTGCCTAAGGTGGTCTTGAGCCCATGAGCTCAGGCAATCCTCTCACCTTGGCTTCCCAAAGTGCTGGGATTATAGGCATGAGCCACCACACCCAGTATATTGATCCCATTTTACAGATAAAGAAATTGGAAACTGGGCTGAGTGACTCAGCCTGTAATCCTGCACCTCAGCCTTAAACAATTCTTTTAGTGGGATCATCCTTAGGTAGTAACTTCTTTTAGTCTTTGCCTACAGTTTTATTATTTGCCCTCATTCTTGATTTTTTTTAAAAAGTAGAGACAGGGTCTCACTAGGTGATCCAGTCTGGTCTTGAACTCCTGGCCTCAAGCAATCCTCCTGACTTGGCCTCCCAAAGTGCTGGGATTACAAATGTGAGCCACCTCACCTGACCCTTGAATTGTTAACTAACTGGAAACTGAAACATAGGTTGGTATTTTCTCTTAGAATTTTGAAGCTATTCCATTGTCTTTTGACTTTTATTGTTTTGTTTGAAAAGTCTGCAGTCAATCTAGTCATTAATTTGTAGCTAACATATGTTTTCTCTGAATGCTTTTAAGAAATTTTACTTATTTTTAGTGTTTTGCAATTTCATGTAATATGTCTAATTGTTAACTTTTAAATTTATTTGTTGAGGGACTTATTGTAGCTCCAGAATCTGAGAACTCATGCCTTTTATCAGTTCTGAAAAATGTTCAGCAATTATATCTTCTCCTTTTGTCTTTGCCCATTCTTGCATATTGCTTTTCCTTTGATGCTCGTATTAGATATATATTTGGTCTTCTCATGCTATCCTTCATCTCTGTTAATCACACTTCCATATTTTTAAAATTTCTGTACAATGTTTTCATTGATTTTTAAAAATACCTTCCATATTTACCTGTCTTTCTTTCTCAGAACTTATTCTGCTGTTAACACATCCACTAAATTTTTAATTTGAATAAATTTATTTTTTATTTCTTTGGGTTCTTAGATCTTTCCCAACATTACCATTCTTTTTAATATTGTCTTATTTATGTTTCAAGACTTTTTAAACATTAATTATTTAAAATAGTTACTTGATAGTTCTTATTTAAAAGTGTATATCTTAAATATTGGTAATCTAATCCTGCAGTTTTTGTATTTGCTGACTTTCCTGATGTTTAATTTGTTAGCTTGTAATTTTTGATCATGAGTTAATTTTCATTGGGGTTTTATCTGTGGATGTTCTTACTTTCTTTTTTCCTTTCTTTTTTTTTTTTTTTTGAGTTGGAGTCTCACTCTTGTCTCCCAGGCTGGATTGCAGTGGCATGCTCATGGCCACTGCAGCTTTGAACTACTGGGCGATCCTTCTGCCTCAGCCTTCCAAGTAGTTGGAACTACAAATGCATGCCAACATGCCCAGCTAGTTTTTGTAATTTATTGTAGAGACGAGGTCTTACCAAGTTGCCCAGGCTGGTCTCGAACCCCTAGGCTCAGGCAATCCTTTTGCCTTGGCCTCCCAAAGTGCTGGGATTACAGGTTGAGACACCAGGCCTGACCAAATGTTCTTACTTTTCTAGTCCCTTGAGCATATCCTTAGATTGTTTATTTTAAATCTTTCTACTTTTTGATGCATTTATTGCTATAAAATTCTTCTTAGTACTGCTTTTGCTATTCCCATAGGTTTTGGTGTGTTGTGTTTCCATTTTAATGTGTTTCAAGACACTTTTTAATTTCTTCAATGACTCATTGGTCATTCAAGAGCATGTTGTTTAATTTCCATGTATTTGTACAATTTCAAAAGTTCCTCTTGTTAGATTTCTAGTTTTATTTCATTATTGTGAGAAAAGATACTTGATATGATTTAAATTATTTCAAAAAATGTGTTGAGACTTGTTTTGTGGCCTAACATGTGGTCTGTCCTCAAGAATGTTCCATGTATTGATGAAAATAATGTGTATTCTGTGGCTGGTGGATGAAATGTTCTGTAAATTAGGGCCATTTTGTCTAAAATACAGTTTAAATCTGATTTTTCTTTTCTTTCTTTTTTTTTAAAGTCAGGGTCTCATTCTGTTGCCTAGGCTGGAGTACAGTGACATGATTATGGCTCACTACAGCCTTGACTTCACAGATTCAGGTGATCCCTCCATCTCAGCCTCCCAAGTAGTTATGACTACAGGTGCATGCCACAGCCTAAGCTAAATTTTTTTTTTTTTTTTTTTGTAGTGATGAGGACTTGCTATGTTGCCTAGGCTGGTCTAAAACTCCTGAGCTCAAGCAATCCTCCTGCCTTAGCTTCCCAAAATTCTGGGATTACAGGTGTGAGCCATGACAACAGGTCAATTTTTCTTTTTTGAATTTCTGTCTAGATAATCCATCCATTGCTGAGTGTGGGCATCAAAGTCCCTAACTAGTATTGTATCGGAGTCCATGTCTCCCATTAGTTCTAACTATATTTGCTTGATGTATCTGGGTACTCCCATGTTGGGTGCAAATATACTGACAATTGTTATATCCTCTTGCTGAATTGATCTCTTTTTAATGATAAATAGACTCAATGACTTTGTCTCTTTTTACAGATTTTGGGTTATTTGTTGTTTTTTTGAGATGAACTCTCACTTTGTTGCCCAGGCTGGAGAGCATTGGCACGCTCACAGCCACTGCAGCCTCGACTTGCTGGGCTCAGACTATCCTTCTGCCTCAGCCTTCCAAGTAGCTGGAATTACAGGCATGTGTCATCACTCCTGGCTAATTTTTCTTATTTATTGTAGAGATGAAGTCTCGCCAAGTTGCCCAGACTGGTCTCCAACCTGTGGGCTCAGGCAATTCTCTCATCTCAGCCTCTCAAAGTGCTTGGATTATAGGTGTAAGCCACTGTGCCCAGCCTCTTTTTACAGCTTTTGACCTAAAATCTCTTTTATCTGATATAAGTATGACACTTTAGATAAGTATAGCTTGTTTTTCACTTTTATTTGCATGGGATATCTTCCTCCATCCATTCACTTTCAGTCTATATCTGTTCTTACAAGTAAACTGAGTTTCTTGTAAACAAGATATGCTTTTTAAATCCTTTCGGCTACTCTATATCTTGCTTTGAAATTTAAATTTATTTTTTAAAGCTAGTCAAGTGAAGCAGTGGGAATGAGAAAGGGACAAAGAAATTTGTCACTGGTTGTGATCAATTAGTGTAAACACCACTGCACTTGGACCAGCCAGTCTATACCTTTTTTTTTTTTTTGAGTTGGAGTCTCACTCTGTCACCCAGACTGAAGTGCAGTGGCTGCTCCCGGCCACTGCAGCCTTGGCCTGCTGGGCTCCCGCGATCCTTCCGCCTCAGCCTTCCAAGTAGCTGGAACTACAGGCACGCGCTACCATGTCCAGCTAATTTTTGATTTATTGTAGAGATGAGGTCTCGCCAAGTTGCCCAGGCAGGTCTCGAACAGGCAATCCACTCACCTCAGCCTCCCAAAGCAGTGGGATTACAGGCTGAGCCACTGAGCCTGGCTAGTCTATACTTTTTTTTTTGAGTTGGAGTCTCGCTCTGTGGCCCAGACTGGAGTGCAGTGGCAGCTCCTGGCCACCGCAGCCTCGACCTGCTGGGCTCAGGAGATCCTTCCACCTCAGCCTTCCAAGTAGCTGGAACTACAGGCATGCGCTACCACGCCCGGCTAATTTTTGATTTTTATTGTAGAGATGAGGTCTCGCCAAGTTGCCCAGGCGGGTCTCAAACCTGCGGGCTCAGGCAATCCACTCACCTCGGCCTCCCAAAGCGAGGGATTATAGGCTGAGCCACTGAGCCCGGCGTCTATACCTTTTAAGTGAGGGGATTTAACCCATTTACATTGGGGGTTAAAATTGATCATTGAGGACTTACTTCTGTCATTTTGTTAATTGTTTTCTATATCTTTTTGTTCTTTCTTCCTCTCTTATTGTTTATCATTGGGGTTTGGTAGTTGTCTATAGTGATACGTTTTTATTCTTTTTTCCTCCTTCATGTATCTGTTCTACCAGTGAGTTTTATACTTTTACATGTTTTCATGATCGTGATTATTGTCTTTTTGGATGTAGGACTCCCTTGAGGTTTCTTATAAGACTATTCTAGTAGTGATGAATTCCCTCAGTTTTTCCTTGTCTAGGAAATACTTTCTCTCTCTTTTCTGAAGGATAGGTTTACTGGGTATATATTAATTTTTCCTTTAGCACTTTGAATATATCATCCTATTCTCTCTGGGCCTGTAAGGTTTCTGTGGAAAAATGTGTTGTTAATCTAATGGGGATTCCCTTATATTTGACACTTTTCTCTTGCTATATTTATTTAATTAATTTATTATATTTATTTTGAGACAGGGTTTTACTCTGTTGCCCAGACTGACATGCAGTGGCACAATCCTAGCTCATGGTAGCCTCAACCTTCTTGGCTCAACCTCCTTGGCTCAGGCGATTCTCTCATCTCAGCATCCTGAGTAGCTGAGACTACAGGCACCCACCACTATGCCCAGCTATGTTTTGTAGAGATGAGATTTGCTACGTTTACTAGGCTTGTTTGAAACTTCTGGGCTCAAGCAGTCCTCCTACTTCAGCATCCCAAAGTGCTGGGATTATAGGCATACCTGGCCCTCCTGCTATTTTTAGAATTCTCTCTTTGTCTTTCACATTTGACAATTTGACTATAATGTCCCTTGGGGAGAACCTTCTTGATTTCTTCAGCTGCAGGATTTCTTATTGGTTTTTTAAAATTATTATTATTCCTCTTTGTTGAATTTCTCATTCATATTATGACTTGTTTTTCTGATTTTGTTGAATAAACTATGTGTGTTTTCTTGTATCTCACTGGGTTTTCTTTTTTTTTTGAATTGGAGTCTCACTCTGTCACCCAGGTTGGAGTACAATGGCACACTCATAGCCACTGCAGCCTCGACCTGCTGGGCTCAGGTGATCCTTCCACCTCAACCTTCCAAGTAGCTGGAACTACAGGCATGTGCTACCAGCTAATTTTTTATTTATTGTAGAGATGACATCTTGCCAAGTTTCCCAGGCTGTTCTCAAACTCCTGGGCTCAGACAATCCTCTTGCCTTGGCCTCCCAAAGTGCTGTGATTACAGGCTTGAGCCACTGCCGGAGTCCAGCTCCAGGAGAGAGTCAGGGCTTGAGACAGGAGAATCGGGAAGCAGCGAAAAAGAAGAAGAAAAAACAACAGGAATCCTCTTCCTGGGGAGAGCTCAGGACTCTGCCAATTTTTATTTAATTTTCACGTGCTTATATAGTTTTTCTACCCAGCCCTGCACCCACAAAATGTATCTTATGTAGCTAACCAAACGCCTACGTACATCTTTTTTTTTTGTTTCATTTTGGTTTTTTTTGAGTTGGAGTCTCACTCTGTCACCTAGACTGGAGTGTAGCGGCCGCTCCCGGCCACCGCAGCCTCGACCAGCTGGGCTCCGGTGATCCTTCTGCCTCAGCCTTCCAAGTAGCTGGAACTACAGGCATGTGCTACCACGCCCGGCTAATTTTTTGATTTATTGTAGAGATGAGGTCTCACTTGCCCAGGCGGGTCTCAAACCCACGGGCTCAGGCAATCCACTCACCTCAGCCTCCCAAAGGCATGGGATTACAGGCTGAGCCACCGAGCCCGGCTACATCCTTTTTTCATTCACAATAAAGTTGACCTTTAACAATTACTATCCAGTTTCCTTCCTGCCGACTTCGTGCCATTCATATTTTTTAATCAATGGGCAAGTACTAGACAGCAGTTACTATTCAACCACAGATAATGTTTTTCTTCAATTAAACATTTGTGAATACCCTGTTTTTCTTCCTGACTTCCTTATAACTATTTACTACTGTAAACTTATGATATCCTTACCTTATAAGACTAAACCTTAACTCTAAACCTCACTTAATTTACTACCATATATTTATTTCTATTACCCTTATTTCTATCCTTATATCCTTATATTTTCTTAACTATCACTAATACTATATCTCTAATCTTACTATTTTATTATTAATATTCTTTTTTTTTTTCTTTTTTGAGTTGGAGTTTCACTCTGTCGCCCAGACTGGAGTGCAGTGGCCGCTCCCAGCCACCGCAGCCTCGACCTGCTGGGCTCCGGTGATCCTTCCGCCTCAGCCTTCCGAGTAGCCAGAATTACAGGCATGCGCTACCATGCCCGGCTGATTTTTTGATTTATTGTAGAGATGAGGTCTCGCCAAGTTGCCCAGG